>WOVY01000306.1:0-99106 GCA_013436015.1 Rhipicephalus annulatus | reverse complement strand
ACAGCAAGTGTTCTTGAACAAATAACTGATCTCAATAATGACCAACACCCTTCATACTTGGTCCTTAGCATAAGCTAGCACATACCTGTAGCAGATTCAATTATTCATTTTTTTGCTGGGATGATAGTGGGCGTAGCAAAGGCAAGTTCAGATTGGAGTGGTCGGTGACGTCTGTTTAGGCTCTGCCATATTGCTTTGCAACCAGAGTTACTTGTGGCCACTACAATGAAGCCACATGATTGCATTCTAAATGAGATTACCATATCACATTTCGCTGCATCTCAATGGTGCCAAACAAATGCAGATATCAGTAGCTTGCCACTCTAAAGGATACTAACCAACACAGGTTGAAATTTAGTCGTGGTGTTGCAGCTGTGTATGACTCTACAATGGATGCATAGCCGTGATAATTTTGTCTATATGTTGTCGCAATAGTAATGTTACACATTGTACGATACAAAAGAGTTCCTCGCTTATTTCGCTTTTTTCGCAGCTTCTTTCTTGTCTCTTCTTGCCATGTGCTCCTCCTCACTGTACAAGGAGCAAGAGTAGTGGGCACACAAACACGTATTTAAAAAAATGTTGTAAGTGAGCACTGAGAAGCTGACACTTCCGAAAGGCTCAAAGAGGTAAAGGTTTGTTTCTACTACTTTTTTTGGGCACCCACAGCTAGTTTGCTGCTGCAGTTAAAAAAGATTAATGCTAAAAATTAATTATAGGTGGTTTTGGCACCCATAATTGAAGTTACATACAGAACTAGGTTTCAATGCGTAAGCAAAATCTGTTCACTCTAAATCAATCCTAATGATATCTGAAATTCAGGAAATATTCACAGAAAAGCTCAGGAAAAGGCTAAGTGGTTGCCCCTTGAACGTGAAGGAGATACCCTTTCTAAAAGGTCAATAGACAGTCTAGTATCTTCGATATTACATGCACTATAAAATATTCTGGTGTGGTGCTTTTCATGCATGTTATAATGAGAGGGGTTTTTAATAGAACTGTTTGTCACTTTGCCCTGCGTTGCTGAAATTGTTCACATAGTTATAATACATGAATCACTTTATGCCTTTTGATTTTATGCAAATGGTTTGCTTACCCCTTCGGTTTAACTTGATTTGGATAAAACATAAATGCTCTAAAACTTTTTTTTATATACAGCAGGTTTATTTTTAAAATACGCGACCATTGATGTGAACACAGTTGGTGGCGTGCTTGATTAATCCTTCACTATCACCACTCTAACTACACCTGCTACAGTGCATAGTGTGACAAAGTAATGGTACTTAACATTACTGGCAGCATACACTTTTATGTCTCAAAATGTGTTAAAAAGCCTGGTAAAAATGTGTGTACGTTTTTTTTTTCCTCCAACTAAATATTCTGGTCTACTCAAAGTAGCTTCCGCTCTTTTAAGGTCCTCAAACTATTAGGTGTTCAAAGAGGTATCAATGCCATATGCTTTCTTTGTCAGCCTACTCACCACTCTAATAATGAGAATTACCCGACAACATTACCCAGTAAATATAGGGATGTTATAAAAGTAATGTCCCATTCAATTGTCAAAAACGTTGCCAAGTTAAGTTTTTGTTCACTTTTCTTTTCATAATTTTGTTAAAGTTACTTTTGATAACATCCCCTATAGTTTGTTTGGCATCATTTTCTGCTAGTTCTCATTATAATGTGTTCAACAAAGACAACAAACCCTAAATTATAGTTCTTTTCCTTTACTCATGAATCTGAAACAGTGAATCTCAGTAATCTTAGCGGTGTGTGACTTGTTTTTTTTTTGATCAGTTGTGCATGTGTTCAAGTACATGCATTTCGTTGGGAGGTGAACCGTTGCCACCCCACTCCGTGACTAGCAGATTTTCTGAGAACTGACAGATGCATAATGCTGCCAAAAAGTATAGGGATATTGGAAGTAATCGTAACGTAATTGCAATCGTATGTAATTGCCAGTAGGCAAAAAAAAGGTGTCCCACACTCGCCATAATGGTAACAGCAGCGCTGACTGACTCTTCCATGTATAAATGCACATATATACCATACAAATGAAGGGATATCCGCCATGGTAGCTCAGTTGATAGAGCATCGGACATGTTATTCGAATTCGCAGGCTCGTCCCTGTACAGGGCAGTTATCTTTTTTTCTTCTACTTTTCTTTCTTCACAATTACAACACTTCTATTCTTCTTGAAGACTTTCTGGTGTAAAAAAGGTACCTTATAACTGAAGAGGCAAACAGAATGTGCCAGTGCACGAGTTAGCTCTTGTAGTGGTTACAAGTAAGATATGTTTTGAAGAATAAATCATTCTGTCACTTGCCTAAAGAATGGCTACAGGACATGGCACTGGATGCACTTTGTTATTTTTGAATCAAGCTATCTTGTATTCTATTTTTATAAATTACATGGGATACACATGACGGTATCACCACCTTAATGCCACAAAGATTATGCAGCGAACAATGTTATAAATGCGAAATTGCATAAGGATAAGGTGAAAAACTGCACCCTCACGAGAATGTACAGGGAGCACAGGGTGCAGGCGTCATTCCTTTTGCCCGTGCTTTTCAAGTGCGAGCTGTTTTCACCTCGTTCTGACCAACTAACTAAATTGAGATGTGTTGTTATAGTGCAAGAGGATGCTCCACGGGAAACTAGGTTTGTCTCAAACTCTGTGTGTGTCTTTCAATCTATATGGTGCCCGGTTCAAGAGTTCATGCAGACCAGATCGTGTAAAACAGGACCGTGTAAATAAAATAAAATGGACCATGTAAATAAACAGGATCGTCTAAAATGTCGTTTTCGTGTGCAACTGTAGTTGTGGGTTGTGCTGAATGACCTTTCTTTATATACACTACATAATAAACTTGCTCCTTTAGAGTCGAGTGCATCTTCGGATCGATTGTAAATGTTTGCATATGCGAGGCCTTAAGTTTTATAAGAAATTCCTCAGTGTGCCACGAGGAAATGTGTGTTCAGCGAAAATTTGCATATCATTATATACAACTCTTAAAGCCTCGTCTACAACTTTTTGCAGGTTGACCTTGAGCAAAAAACGAGGAGCGGCAGCAGCCCCCAGAAAAGAGCAAGCACCCTCCAAGCTCCCGAAGCTCTCTTCGACAGGAACATCATGGTCACTGTGTGGCATTGAAAACCATACAAGGAGTGCCTTATCAGTACACTGTGCTGCTCTTTCATCGCAGACGACGAAGTTGACCACTCCAGAGGAACTTCACGCTGTGTATTGTGAGTGCTTCACTGGTTTTGTTTTTGTCCAGCCAGCAGTTAAGAAATCATGTGTCAGATTCAGCCGGGATGGCTAGAGAGAGTCGGGGCAGGCATGTTTGGACATTTGTCGAGCCAAGTAGTGCCAATTTTCGCACTGGTCCTGTTGGAGTTACTGCCACAATCACAGAAGCTACGTCACCTCTCTAAATGTACAGATGTGTCGGGGAAGATTAGCTGCATTAGGTTTTTCTATAACTGATAGCTGCCAACATTCTTCATTATACAGGAGTTTTGTTCCTCACTTATGGGTGTAAAGTCCTCCACAGAAAAAATGCAACACGTCTACTTCCAGAAGGCTCCAAGGCCCTACTTGTAGGTTTTTTCGGCTTGTATCATAAGCACCTCGTTTGGGGTACATGAACATTTTATAAACATGTACAGCGAAAAATTTGGGTGGCCGGTCGTTTTGTCGTTATCATGTTCCTCGCAGTATTCTTAAGCATGTTGTGCATTACGTTGTCAATCTGGTTCATGTGCATAGAAGACATTACGAAGTTTCAGGCTACAGTATAAAAAGCCTGGAAGCAAGCTATCAATAATTTTTTAACAGAGTTGCTTAATCTCATACATGATACATCACTAAACTTTCGTGCATATTCATCAGTGTAAGTTCGTCTTAGTGTTATCCAAAATGAAGATGTGAGTCGACAGATGGAAACATCTAGTGGGGTAATAAGGATGAACAGTGGAAGTGCCTCAGACAGGCTGGCCGACGTTGCGATAGGAGGACCTATTTTTTAGAAGTCCCCTTGTCATCCTTGGCGTGTTAGTTTAAATGGGGTCAGTAATGACATCATCTTTTGGTGTAGGCGTGTGTGCCTGTTGGAAATGTTTGTCTGAAAAAAAAACCTATAACGCAGAAGAGTGCAGCCCTTGCTTCTTTTCAAGTTAGGTTGCGCTGATACAAAGTGTTCTCCTGTCGGAGGTTGGGGGGTAAGGGAAGCAAAAAAAAAGATAAATGACTACACTGCTCCTACTTTGCATCCCCCTTTTTCTTCTTTTTTTCCCTTGTTTTTTTTCACCTTTTTTGTTACATTTGCATTGTCCCATCTAGTGCATGAATCAATGACACATGGCTTTGCTATAGCAAAGATGCCTATGTGGTGTTGGATTGAACAGTGCATTGTACTTAATTCAGTTAATTACAGACTGATCAGTCTTGCAATAACTGCTTCCTGTCTATCACCACACATGTTCAAATGAAAAGTTTGTGCTTGGCTCTTAGTATGCTGGTATATAGCTTGTGTCTTGGACTACTCAAAATGAATGTTATTTTGCTGCTGTTTATGGTAATGAATTTATCCAACATGAAAATATCTTGCCTTGCGAACTTTGTCGGACCTGCCTTTCTTTTTCTTTCCTATGCAGGCATTGTATGTGAGGGAGGCAGTAACAGAGAGGTGATAGCTTGAGCTTCTGAAGAATAAATGCTGGCAGTGAAGCAATTACACATCAAACATCCCAGCCATTTTGCCTACCGTACTAAATGTGTTTTGAAAAAAAATTATTGTGCTCGGTTACTGTATATAAAACAGCAAAATGCTAAAATATATCGCAGAGAACAAAATATTAGGCCACGTTGGTGCCTTCTGGACTTCCCAGGATGTCGTCTGGGTGTTGTTTGTAAAAAGTAAAAAGTGTTTCAAAAATACTGCCTCTTCTACACCAAATTCGGTCTAGGTTTTAAGTAAAGGTGATTGTGTGTAGTGCATGAAGCTCAGTAATATTAGTGCAGTTTTTTTGCCACATCAAAAGCAAGGCAGCAGTTCTCTTTATATGGCAAGTTATATGATTACACTTTGTCTTAAAGTAGAAATGAATTCTTGAAGTTTTCTTACGATGGCTGTTTTCTGCATTTGATATGCGACAGCTTCCGTTCCGAAGTTCTCCATGGCCCTCAATAGGAGACTTCAAAAATCATTTTCCTCTTTAAACAAAAATTGTAATGATAACACTTGCCATATAACAAGAACTGTTTATTTGCTTTGATTCAACTTACACATAAAAGTAATTATCAATTAGACAAACACACAGCTCAAGTTGCATCTCAATGTGGACAAAAACGATTATATAGTGATATTTGTAATCTGGACCTAACATTATTTTTTTTCGTGAAATATAACTTTTGTGCAGCGAGTATTTGTGGCTCAAATATTCATACAAAGTGCAGTATTGCCATACAAGAAATGCAAACGATAAACAGTTTTGCTGAATTCTTCAAAGCCTATGTAGCGGAAAAATTGCACTAATGTTACTCGGCTTCAAATACTTTAAGAAGCACCTTTACCTAATATGTAGATCAAATTTGATATGGCAAGAAAAAGCGGTACTTTAAAATTTTTCTCACAAATAACACCCGCACGACATTCTGCAAAATTCTGAAGGTACCCACGTGACCACTACTTTTTTCTCTTCAAAACATTTCTGCAAATAGCTATTTTCAGAAGAGTAAATTACCATAATTTTTTAAACTATACATCTGTGATGGTCGCCAGGCAGTATGGTTTGTATGTTTGGTGTAGAATAGCCCAGTGCGAAAAACAACAAATGTCTGAGCATTCTTTGACGCTCGGGCAATTTCGAAAGCATTTGTTTGTTAGCAGCAATTCAGTTAAGCCCTTGTCTTTATGCTTAGGCCCAGAAACAAAACACAAGTAACCTAAGTAGTCCTAAGAGTCATGCAGTCTCGCTGTTCCAAGGCTTGTGGAGCCTAATTTAGTGCAAGCTTCACCATTTTTTAAAAATTCAGATTCAACCAACAGGTTTTGGAGGCACAGTGCATTTTCAGCTAACTTGTTTCACACCAGTTACTTTGATAAAAAGCGGGAAGTAGAGGTAAAAATATCATTTTAAAGGCATTGTAGGTAATAACAAAAAGGACTGCTTTCTTTTTTTGTGTGGTGCTTTGCCTGAACGCTGTGCTTTTTGTGGTATAGTTCATTGTCTAGTGAACATAGGCCTTAAAAACTAACATTAGCCATGTTGAGGTCGATTTCTTGGTTATAGTCATAGTAGCCATATTAAAAATATATGACTTCAAACTTGATTGTTCTTTTGAAGATGTTTTCTTGCATAATGATATTTCAGAGTCTTAGTAAATTTTGTTATAAGAAAACGTGATGTCATAATAGGGTCACTTTTTGTAGAGTCGTTCAGTTCTACTTTACCTTTTATATTCCTAATAGAGCAGTTATTTTCAATATCGGTATTTAAAATGGAATGAGCATGCTGTATGTAGTAAGGTGTAAGCACATGCACCCAACTTTTCTGTTGGCAGTTTATTTCTGTTATTCTTGATTTATATGTGGGGTTTCACATCCGAAAACCACAATATGATTATGAGAGACGCCGTAGTGGAGGGCACTGGAAACTTCGACCATTTGGGGTTCTTTAACGTACACCCAAATCTGAGCACACATGCCTACAGCATTTCTGCCTCCATCGGAAATGGAGCCGGGATTTGATACCGCGACCTGCGGGTCAGCAGCCGAATTTCTGGTACTCTTGCTCCCCTATATGTGTGCTGTTCGGTTATAGTTATCTGGCTTGCACAGATTTTTAATGGCACCTGACTTGTCCTGCTTGCTTTCATGGTGATTTTAACCTTCATAAGTTGCATAGGTTTAACTCTCAAAATTGTTCAAGATGCCAATTTTGTGCACAAACTGTATAGTATAAAGGCAGCAGATGTACATGCACACACTATTAAATGTACATTGAGAGCTTTCACTTGCAGTTTCTAAAGTTTTACTGTGCAGGAAGCATTTAAATCATAATTCATAAGGACATAATAATCGATTATCTCTACCATTGAAAATCGTGACAACCTAGTTATTTTCACTGTGATAAGCATGCTGTTTTCTTTGATGTGGCAGAACTAATTTATACACTCATTCCTTCTATTATTCACATATGCATAACATGAAGGATTGTGTGCCTTACATTTTGAGTTTCTTTCTGTGTGTTATATTTCTTGTGCATGTGAACTAATGTGCTAACATGTGTCTCTGACATTATTTGTGTCAATTATTTTCATTTCCAGGTGCCTATGAAGGACACATAAATTCTATGGCAGTGACCTTCCAAATTTACAGTGGTGCCGGAGCTTCAAGCGGCATTTCGCCGATCTCAACAAGGCGTTCGTGAGACAAACACAGCGCCACACTTTCACAGTGCTATGATTATTATTTATGTTTGAACATTTCGTTCTAAAATTGCTGTTACATTGTGTTTTGTGCCACCATCCTGTGGCTTACGTGGAGCTCGTGAAATTACGGTGTAGTCACCTCATTTGTGTACTATCAACACTGCAATGTCACCATTCACAGCTGGAGCATACAGACAAATAAAAAAAATATATTGATTGTAGCAGGGCTGGTGTGTATAATAAAGCTTCTCTATTAATAATAATAACTTTATAAGTTTTTAGGTCTTGCATAGAACACTGCATTAATGTGTTGCAAAGTTCCACCATTTATGATCGCTAGCATGTTAAATTAGTAGTTTTGTAGTGTATTTTATTTGAAAGGTAATTTTGCTTCCGCATCACGACAATTAGAAAGATGCCGATGATTCAATCCCTCATTAAGTAGCTTCTTAACACATGTTTCTTTCAAGCCTTTGTTTACTCATCAAGGCTGTTTCAGATAGCAAACATATTTCACCTTCATGCAACATATTAAGAATGAAATATTCATATATATTTCTACACAGTACTTGCTTTTGCAAACAACGTGAATGGCCAATTGCTTTTACTCGAGATCTAGGATGTCCATTTGATCTTTGCAAGATGCAGCAGATAGATGCAAGGTGTCTGCATTATGCTGATTTCCGTAAGCTGATTATCGGGTAATTTAGCATGATATGGCACTTTCCGTAAGCTGCGGATGTCCGCATCTTTCTGCACGATATGGCACTTTCCGTAAGCTGCGGATGTCCGCATCTTTTCGCATGATATGGCGCTTTCCGTAAGCTGCGGCTTTCCGTAGTCCAATAATTGCGTATGTACGGATCCGTATATGCGGAACGTTTCAGTAGGGTCTCGTTAATGAATAAGGGAAAGAAGTGTATACCTAAGGGCTCGTTTCCTCGTGTTTTGACACATTGTTAAGATCTAACAGACAATTATGCCAAGGAATCTATAGGGAAAGTTATTAGAACCAATGTAAGGTAAATGAGAAGAAAGAAAAGTGGGTGAAAAAATAACTTGCTGTGAGCAGCAATCGAACCTACGTTCTTCGAATAACACGTTCGATGCTCTAACCACTGAGCTATCACGGCGGCTATCCCCCCCGCCACTTTATTTGGTTTATATGTGAATTTAATCGAGGCAGTGTTAGTCAGAGCCATCTGGAGCTATAGCGGTGAGTGTGCAACACCCTTTTATCAGCCTATGTGGCATCACGTAGCACCTGAACCTGTTACGAGCGGGCAGCTGACCAATAGTTTCTCCTATACAACCTCTCTCTCTTTTCTCTCTCTCTCTCTCTCTATGTATATATATATATATAGAGAGAGAGAGATAAGGCCTAAATGCAGAAGAATAGCTTCGGTTGCCAAAAGGTTATAAGTATAAAAGTAGATGCGTTTTCACATAACTTGTTCATTTAGCCGACGTTTCGACTGGAGCCCCGTCTTTTTCAAGGCATGATAATATTCACACATTTTCGTGTCCTCCTATAGCTTCTCAAGACAGGAGGCAAGGGGATGGAAGAAAAGTATTAACAACAAAAAAAGAAAAGGAGGAGAAAACATTAGAAAGAAGCAAGAGTGACACGGCGGGATTAGGAAGGGAAAGGAGCTCAACAGAGTAAGGTGACGGTAAACGAGCAGTGTCATCTTTGCCAACAAAAGCTCCCACGCACCCATCCTTCTTCCGAGTGGACATTGTGCGCACCATTCCTGTATTTCACCATCCAGTGCGATCCGCTGGCGGCTTACCCTGCTTTGAAGTTTACGACAAATTGTTGGGGAGAGCTTAAGCACTTCAAGTTCATGTTGGTAACGTCGGAAGATATGAAAAAGCCAGTAGTTGTGGCACCTCCATTATTATTCGTTATATGTATTGTCTCCTGTCAGTGAAGGAAAAAAAGAAGACAAAGAGGAAACTGAAGAAAGAATGGCAGCATATCCACGGAGTGAATGATGGAGAGTGGTGAGAAGCATTCGTCCGTCCATCCGTTCTTGCTTCCATCCGTCCATGCGTCCGTTTGTGTGACCTTCCATGCGTCTATCCGCCCATCCGTGCGTGCGTCTGTTTGCGCGTCCATCCCTGCATTTGTTCATGAACTCACCCCTGCGTCTGTTCATGCGTTCATCCTTGTATCTGTATGTGTGTCCGTTCGTCCATCTATTCAAAACTTCAAGTACCACCATCTCGCGGACATTCCAAGTACTAAAGAAGAGGTGGCGCACGCACACTTTCGTACGGCTTGCGCTTCGGGTCTACTTCCCACCTTTAACCACCTCGAGTTCCTGGTATATACTAGTTCACAGTATTCATGGCACTGCGACCCAACGCTCGCTAAACCTTTTTGAAACCAAGGAGGTTACGCCCAGCAAGCATAACGTCGCAACCTTTTCCTGTCAGATAGTGCTCAATGTACATGCCAATGGCTGCTAAAGTGAAATGAGAGACAGGAGAATCCGGCTTTTACTTTCTTATGGCTTGAGCTCCTTATCTACATCCCACCTTTAACCACCTCGAGTTCATTCATGGTATATACTAGTTCATTGTATTCATGGCACTGCGGCTCAATGCTCGCTAAACCTTTCTAAAACTAGGAGGTTACACGCAGCGAGTATAACGTAGCAACCCTTTCTTGTCAGATAGTGCTCAATGTACATGCCAATGGTTGCTAATGGGGATTGCAGAGTGCGCGTTTAACTAAAAGCCAAATGCTCCTGTGTCTCTTTCTCTTTCTCCATTAGCAGCCATTGGCATATACATTGAGCACTATCTTTTAGAGTTCAACGCACAGAAAAAAATATCTCACCAGCACCACCTTCGTGGTCAAAATGTAATACTTGTTACACACTACAACGGCTACGAGAGACGAACAGGTGTCGCTATAAGGAGCTTCGCCCCTAAAAAAAGAAAAGGAGGGGAGATGAGCTGTACGACATCTGGGACCACTAACCTGTGCGTTCCGGCTGTGCTTGAAGTGGAAAACGATTTCTCTATAGATGTATACGCTAAAAGCTTGGTTAGGTGGTAACATCCTTGTTGTAATGGAAGGCTAGGGGCAGCATTTGCGGTTTTTAGTGATCGTAACGTTGACAGAGTATCTGGGTGTTCATTTATTCTGTTTTTATCATGTTGAATTTGTAGATAATGTAAGATTCGCGTTGTTCCCGTTGTCTGATTGCTCAAAAGTTGCTTTCCAATAGTGTAACCATGGTGTCATCAAAGCTGTGGTCTTTTGATGTGCTGTGTTTTGAAAGTTGAAAACCTGGCAGGGAACATACATGTGCCTGATCGTTGTTGAATCTAATTCTAAACGGAGTGTCTGTCTGGCCCAGGCATTGCATGTTACGTATACCACATTCCAGAAGGTATATGACGTTATCCGAGTCAAAGTTCATTGCACCTTTTATACTGTGCTTAAACTCCGAGCGGGTGCTTTCCGCCAATGTCGTTGTCTGTCTGTGTTTGCATACTTTGAATCTGTTTTCCCGCATGGGCGACACCCTGTTTGAGGTTTCACGCCTATCTTTGAATTTTTCAAATGATCCTATATACTTCTCGGCCGCCTGTAAACAACACAAGGAGGAAAAGTTAAAATTTTGGATAGTCGCACGCTCTGTTGCAATATGTTGAAGTGTTTCCTTATGACCTTGCTTATGTTGGGTGGGTTGCTCCTAAAAGTTATTAGGAAATTTTTGTTACCGTGCTGGTCGGTATTTTTTTGGTGGTGTAGAAGACTCTGGCAGTGCAGATTTTCTGCTTTTTTGATGGCCTCATCAATACTGGCTCAAGGGCATTCTTGATGAAGGAGTACTTCGCGCATATGTGTGCTGTTTTCGTGGAAGTCCTCGGTGCGAGGTCAGATTCATTGGAATCTGTGTGCTTGGCAATCAGGAATGCTGGTCTCGCAGTGTCGTGGGTGGCAGCTTTTGAAGTGCGGGTATTGTTGCCTGTCCGTAGGTTTTCTGTATAAGTTAGCTACTAACGCACTATCGTCTCTTCGAATAAGTACATCAAGGAAGCTTAATTTTGTGTAAGAGTAGAATTGTGTAAAAAAATGCTGGCGTGCATTTGGTTAAATGCCTGTATGAATTTGAGCACCTCGTTTTCCGAATGTGTCCAAATCATGAATATATTGTGTAGGTACCGTTTACAGAATATTTTTTGATATCACAAGATGAGAGAAAATTGCACTCTATATAATGCATGAATATGTGTTTAGAAAAAATTTATTTACAGCATGTACAGAACACAAAAGCTTCATACCATTGCAGTAACAGGGCACATACACTTCGGAACATCTATATTTCACGACTAACATCACTACGTTACAGTGAAGACATTTGCTCTAATATACATCATTATGTTGGCATACATGTACACAATAATTCAATGTGACATCTCGATACAAGGGTATAACGATACAATAGATCCAAATGAAACACAATTTGTAACAAATAAAATCATATATAACAACTCAACGGGCGCTGCTTAGCACCAAGTCGGTCAAAAAATGAGTTGTATCCTTTCGTATTCCACCTTGACGAAAGGGCACGACCAATGCCGCAGAAACTCTTGCTCCTCGAGGAAGAAAATCTCCTCGGACAGGAACGCGAGGATCTCTCGTCTCATTCTCCTCAGTATCGGCCACAAGGCACGCTGGCGGCAATTGGCAGCTACGGCCTCATATCGGTTTCTCCAAAGGCTGAACAGCCCCGCAACTATTAAGAGAGCGGAGAAGCGGCTACGCGGAAATCGGCCGTTGGACACGAAAGTTCGCACGCCCTGTCCCCGAAAACCAGCATTAACCGCACGCCAAAAAAGGTGGGAAACCACACATTCAAACGTCGCATGTCGATTGGTCTCTACCATGATGCAGTTGGGGCAAGTGGAAGTGCGAACCAGCTGCCATCACTGCAACCGATCTCGCGTGGGGAGCAAGCCCCAGCCCAACCTCCAGACAAAGTCTCTGAGATGCCTTAGCAACACTGCGGCACTTATTGGTTTCCAAGCGCGGTTGACAGATTGACGATGCTGGGGCACCAGGGGCCATAGACGGGTGGCCAATGTGTCCACCACTTTAGAATCGGCCACCTCTATCTTTAAGCACGTAGCTTCCAAACGTCGGTAAATTGCCAGAAGGGCTCGGTACAAAGATGGTAATTCAGTTTATTGGGACCTTTGTTTATTTGGCTATCCGGCCAGAAGACACGGAGTGATGGCCCCAGATGGTAGCGAGCCAGTGTCTGAGCGGGCATGTCGTCATTGCTTAGTATTCGCAATAGAGTGCGGAGGCACAATGAAGAAGCCGTGACGGAAACGTCGGGGAATGCAAAACCGCCTTGATCTCGCGGTTGAGCTAACGCTGGACCCGATAACAATTCTGTGCCACCAGACCAAAAAAAATGAACTGATGCAGCTTTGCACTTTCCTGCAGACGTGGAGCGGTGGTTTAACAGAGTGGCAAAGGTACCAAAATTTTCCTAGGTACACCATTTGAGTTAATTATCAGCGTTTCCAGAGGGGGAATTCGAAGTACCTGGCTGCTTTGATATCATTTAGAAGAGTTTGTTCAACGGATGACCAGATGCTATCCTGTATACCAAATTCAGTGAAAGTAACTCCTAGTATTGAAATCTCAGGAGACCACTCTAAAGGCGACGTGATGTTGATACGACCACTGAGGTTGCCAATGAAAAAAATACTGGCTTTTAGAAAAGTAACCTTGCACCGGAGATAATACCGACATCATAGAATGTATCAAGAGCATGCTGCAGCGACTGTTCATTATGCGCATATAGAGTAATATCATCTGCATATGCAGCGACCTTTACTTGAGTGTTATCGAGTAGAGGTAAGCCACGAATCTGCGGGTGATGTTCAACGGCCCTTAAGAAGGGCTCTAATGCAAGAATAAATAACTCTGCGGAGAGGGGACACCCTTGATGGACCCCAAACGTGACTCTATATGCGTGACTCTCACGGGAATCTAAGTAAAGGGTACTTTCTAAATTTGTGTACATCGCGTGGATGAGGTTTATGAACTTATCCGGGAATCCGTATACATGTAAAACATTTAGTATGTAGCCATGTGCTATGAAATCAAAAGCTTTCTCTTGATATATTGAAACCAACAGCCCTTTCGCACATCGGCTAAAGGTGTATTGAATGATGTCACGCGTTAACCACGTATGGGTGTGTATTTTTCGGCCCGGAACAGAACAGACCTGGTGGGGAGCGATTAATGTTGCAAGAAATGGACTGATTCGGCGCACCAAAATGTTGGCCAAGAGCTTGTATTCTATATTGAGCAGGGTAATAGGGCGCCAATCTTCTGGTCGCGTGGACATTGGGTCTTTCTTGGGAACTAGTGTTATACGGCCTTTGTGGAAAGAGGTTGGAAGTGTAGTATTTTGGAAACACTTGCGAATGACGCGTGACATAGTTGGACCAATGATGGGCCAGAACTGTACATAAAACTCTGCAGGGAGTCCGTCAGGCCCTGGAGTCGATCCCATTTTCATTGCGTCTAATGCGCCTTTGATTTTGTCGTCGGATGGCGGTGACAGCAGGACGTCATTTGACATGTTGGAATCATGAGGTAAATCTTTTAGCAGAAGATGCGAAGAAACGGATCCTGGGTAACAGACATTAGCACCAGATTGAGCTATTGACTGAAAGTGTTGAGTGAATTCCTAAAAGTCGCGTGTACCCCCAGCAGCTGGGGCGGGAGAGTTCAGCGAGTGGGCAGGCGAGCCTGGTAGACAAAGCAAAGCTCTTCGTGCATACCTTAGCACCTCAGGGTGCGCACACGGTGCACGTTTACAGCGCCAAGCTGCAGCCGAGAGTGAAGAAGCGCACATAATACGTTGGTACCGTTCAACGAGTTCCTCTTGCCATGCCCGCATTACAGTGGAAGGACTGGGACCTCGATTGGCAATGCCTATCTTCTGGATTAACAATGACGCATCTTTCGACATACGGGTGCAAAGTCCTCTGCCCGACGCACTGCAATGATGGCGCCACTGTTCTTTGAGGCGATCCCAATAAGCTACATCCATCCCAATGAGCGATGCGCGTAACGCTCGGGATAATTTCTCTGTAGCCTGAGAGTCCTGGAGGACGCGGCAATAGAGACGCCATGGTCTGTAAATTGTTGGCGTCCCCGCTGGCAGGCGGAGAGAGAACATAACCGGCTGATGGTCGCTAATGTACACTGGTGTCGGTGGCAATCACATTACCCCGGTGTCGTGAACGTAGGTAATGAGACTGGGGGAGGCATACACGCGATCGATTCGGCTGCTCGACGCTGCTCGACGCTGCTCGACGCCAAGTATAGGCATAATTACTGCTATGCACACTTTTATGAATGTCACTCAATGCCAATCGCTGCACTAGACGTTCGAGTTCTCTGGCATTCCATTTTCACTAGCCGCGACCCAGACCTCGAACGTCTGCGTGTGAGTCTAAGACACAATTGAAATCCCCTAAAAGTACCACATGCTGGGAATTTAAAACGATTGCGTCAAGAGATTGGAAGAACGCGTTTGAGTTCACGCGTGCCGCTGGGGCATACACGGCAACAAATCTTATTCTTAACAAAAAAAGTGCAGTCGAACGCCAGCACGCATCCGAAGACATCGAAGGAAACATGATGATCACGTAAAAGACCTCGGTTAAAAATAATGACTCCGACGCCAGTCGAACGCATGCTGGCGTACGAAAAGAAACAATGAATATTGAAAGCGCGCTTGAAAGAGAGTACACCAGAAAGCTTGAAAAAATTGTTTCTTGCAAGAACAGCAAATCACAGTGCACTGAACGCGCAAAAGCCAATACCTCAGCCTGTTTTTGCGGATTGCGGAAACCTTGAACGTTAAAAGTAATAACCTTTAGAGTAAGAGCCATGAGGAAAATGAAAACATAACATAGGATCACGCAAATGCAGGGGAACCTTTATCGAGTGCGGGTGCCGGTGCCCCGCAAGTGGCTGAGTCATTTTTTCCGACCAGGCAATCCACTGAAGGCTCGGGGCTTCCGGAATCGCGTCGACGTCCTCAGGGGACTTCTGTCTCTGGTGGGGGCTTCTAAGTCACGAGTAGTTATCTAGTGGCGTTTGGAGTCCAGGTTCTTGAGCGAGGATGGTACAAAGGCGTCTCCACTGTCCTGGCTTTTGTCACTGGGGCTGGTGATTTCGCCAATTTGTAGGGGCGCCTCACTCGCGCTGCTGTTGGAGTCCTCGTTGATGCAGGCGTCGTCGTCTTGAGATGTAGACTCCTCGATGACACCCGAGCTTGTTGTCGACAGAGCAGAACGCGAGGAGCGTCAGATACAATATTTCAATCCGAGACGCCATCCTCACGAGGCGCTTCGTCTGACGAGGGCTTGGCCTGCGATTCCTCAGAAATGGCCACGAGACGCGGGGAACTTAAGTTTTCAGTACCTGCAGGGATTACCAGCTCCGGAATTTTTGGGGACGCAGTGGGCGTCTGGTGCAGCATCGCGATTGGCGCACCTTGGTCGTGGTCGGTTACCGCGGCTCGCGTTGACGAGTCGTCGCACTTGTTTTTAGGTGGCGTTCCTGGTTAAAGTGGAGGGAAATCCTTGGATGCCGCCTCGGAATACGATGGCCTGATGGTGCAGGCCACGGTGGCATGTGGGTCCCCACAACGGCGACACGGCAGCGAGCAGCCTTTCCCGTCGTACATAAACGCCGCACCTTCCACAAAACGGAGTTTTGCAGTTCATGCGGAAGTGCCCACTGTCTCCACATTGACGGCGAACTCGCTGGATGCCTTTATATTCACATGTTACTCGATGGCCTATGACCTTGAGGTAGTTAGGCACCGGTGACGAAGCCTTCATTTCCATGCGGACGTATCGCGTCCTAGTGGTCACGGTTGGGCGCGATCTCATGAGTCCTCTGGTGATGTGCAGCACCTTCCCGTGGGGAGAAAGTGCTTGTGCGAGGACTTCGCTGGGTACGCGGCACGGCAGGAACAGGACGGTCACTTGGGTCACTTGGGGTCCCAGGGGTACGATGGCGACGCGCTCTCTTCGGATGATAAGGTGCGACGCATCTATGATTTGGGCCAGTGCGGCCTCACTGTTGACGGTAACTTGGTAGTTCCGGCCTCCAAAGTGCTGAACGCAGTACACTTCTTCGATTCCTACTATTGAAGACGTCGCGTCAACGACGTCTTTTGAACTAGTCCCCTCGGGGACGACTACGTCGAAGGCTAGCGCATTCTTCGGGGGCTGGCTTGCCATTACGGGCGTCCACCAGCCCAGGGATGCCCTGCGACGCTAAAGACGACGACGAGGGAACACGAGCACGAGATTGAGATGTGATAGCTCTACTATCTGAAACGCTGTTAGCGTAGTTTGGGGCCATTTTTGTACCCATTGCTGTGCCAATGGTTAGAAGCCAGTACTCATAGTTAAATTCAAAGCTGTTCAATTCGAGTACAAGTCTCAATAACATTTCAATTACTTTTTTGTTCTTATATGCGGTGAGTTTGTGGGTACCATACGATTCAAAAAGTGTCTTTATACCATCGTCATGTGCCATATTTGTGTAGAGTGAATTAACATACAATTTTACAAAGAATAGACGTTCTGGAATTTTCACGTCCAATATTTTTCGAAGGAAATGGTTTGTGTCACGCAAAAAGGACCCATGTGTGGGTGGTATGTCTTTGAAATAATTGTCAACATAACTGGAAATGGGTTATATTTACGTTCCCGTGCTGGATATAATAAGTCTGCCATGGTTTCCCTCCTAATGAATCTTCGGCAGCATGTAAAAACAACCAGGCGCCAAATGTGTCGTAGTAAGTGCCTTTTGAAGCTTTCAATCAATAGCGCATTGACGTCTGAGATCCTCTAGGGTTGTTACAATGATCTTTTTGTGCTCGGTGGTAGGGTTCGAGTCGAGGCATTCGTAGAATTGTTTGTCATTTTGTTGTCGCCGGCCTCCCTCGTTGTAGTCCGATCTATTGAGAACAACAATCGCGTCTCCTTTGTCTGCTGGTTTAATGACGAGATCTTCACGGTTGCTCAACGCGATTAGTGCCTCTCTTTCTTTCCTTGATATGTTACTCATACTTGGTTTGTGCACTTTGTACGTATGTATGACATCTTTCTGAACCACATCTATTTATAGATCCACATGTCGATCTCTGTTAGCGTCAGGGGTCCATCGCCATCCAATTACCCCACGAAGTAGCGGGTTTTTTTGGGTATATCAAAGAAATATTTCTCCAATCGTAAGTTTCGTGCGAAGACATCTAGGTCTTTAGAAGCATGAATTCATCGTAATTTCCATTACCAGAAAGAATGTAAGTCCGCGTGAATCAGCAAATCCCTCACGCTGCAAAGTTGACGAGACGTAAGTGAGCTCTCTCGACGCTTCACAAGCGTTCCCAGCGGAGTCGAGAAAAAAAACCGTCGTTTGATATCGCCACACAGGAAATGCAAGTCTGGTAATGCTTGTGTTTTTATTTATTTCAGATAACACTTACAAATATTCTGAAGCGCAAATGCAGAAACTTCAAGGATCGCAACTCAGCGGCTTCGACAGTTGTCTTACCCAGTGCCCCGTCAGCGAGCATTCAGCCGCACAAGTGTACATTCTACCAGCGCTTCTTGCTTTTAGTACTCGCGATTGATCGACTGTAACGTATAGTTCAGATTTCCATCGACCTAAATTCACCATTTTTCTTTTTGTGCGGTGGCCGACAAGGAGCGACGGCGATCGATGCGTCGTGCTTTCAGCAACGCGGAACTGAACGTGGCGCCTCCAAATCGTGAATCTGAGGCGCTAACGACTAAGCCACTGAGGAACACGTTCTTCAACGCTCAAACAGCAAGCTATTTACATCTACCACTTGCCTCTGATCTTGATGGATATCTCCGGTGGGGAGGGGGGGGGCTGTCGTGTTTTCACCATTACTAGCAAGATGGTGCATTGAGCGCGTGGCGGTGCACGTGTTGGGTGGAAACTGTCGGAATTTCAGCATTAAAAACAAGATGGCACAATGAGCACGTGGCGGCACGCGTTCTAATCTAGCACGCGTACTTTGCTTCTCAGAGTGGAGAAAAAAATTGGCAGCATATCTACGGAGTGAATGATGGAGAGTGGGGTGAAGCATTTATCCGTTCATTCGTTCTTGCTTCCATCCGTCCATGCGTCCATCTGCGTGACCGCCCATGCGTCCATCAGCCCGTCCGTGCGTGCGTCTGTTCGTGCGTCTATCCCTGCGTTCGTCCATGCATCCGCCCCTGCGTCCGTTCATGCGTCCATCCATGCATCTGTCTGTGTGTCCGTTCGTCCGTCAATTCAACACTCCAAATACCACCATCTCGCCTCTTTTCATCATATATTCCCTATATAGAAGCACCGCCAATAAACGGATATTCTAAGCACTAAACGAGAGGTGGCACACGCACACTCTGACGGCTTGCGCTTCGGGTCTACTTCCCATCTGTAACCACCCCGAGTTCATGGTATATACTAGTTCACTGTATGCAAGGCACTGTGGCCCAACACTCGCCAAACCTCTCTAGAACCAAGGAGGTTACGCCCAGCAAGTATAACTTAGCCAACCTTTCTTGTCAGATAGTGCTCAATGTACATGCCAATGGCTGCTAATAGAATCGCAGCGTGCACGTTAACTAAAGGTTGAATTCTCCTGTATTTCATTTCCCATTAGCAGCCATAGGCTTGTACATTCAGCACTATTTTTTATTGTTTAACAACGGACAGAAGAAATCTCGCACCGGCACCACATTAGAGGTCGAAATGTTATACTTTTTATACACCCTACAACGGTTACGAGGGACGAACAGTTGCCGCTATAAAAAGCTTCGCCCTTAAAAGAAGTCACTGCAATTGTTTCACAGTCTCCGTTTGCAAAAAAAATGGCAGCATATCCACGGAGTGAATGATAGAGAGTGGATCGAAGCATTCGTCCGTCCATGCGTCCGTCTGTGTGACCGTCCATGCGTCTGTTCGTGCGCCCGTCCCTGAGTCCGTTCATGCGTCCATCTATGCATCTGTCTGTGTTTCCGTTCGTCCATCTATTCAACACTCCAAGTCCCACCACCTCGCATCTTTTCATCATATATTCCCCATATAGAAGCACCACCATTCAGTGGACATTCCAAGGACGAAACGAGAGGTGGCACACGCACACTTCCTTACGGCTTGCGCTTCGGGTCTACTTCCACCTTCAACCACCTTGAGTTCATGGTATATATTAGTTCACTGTATTCATGGCACTGTGGCTCAATGCTCGCTAAACCTTTCTAAAACCAAGGAGGTTACGCCCAGCGAGTATCACGTACAAACCTTTTCCTGTCAGATAGTGCTCAATGTACATGCCAGTGGCTGCTAATGTGAAATGAGAGACAGGAGGATTCAGCTTCAATTTCTTACGGCTTGCGCTTCATATCTGTTTCCCCCTTTAACCACCTCGAATTCATTCATGGTATATACTAGTTCATTGCATTCATGGCCCTTCGACTGAACGCTCGCTAAACCTTTCTAAAACTAAGGAGATTACAACCAGCGAGTATAATGTAGCAACCCTTTCTTGTCCGATAGTGCTCAATGTACATGCCAATGGCTGCTAATGGGGATGGCAGCGTGCGCGTGGACTAAAAGCTGAATTCTCCTGTCTCTCATTTCCCATTAGCAGCCATTTGCATGTACATTGAGCACTGTTTTTATTGTTAAACATCGCACAGAAGAAATTACTCACCGGCGCCACCTTGGAGGTCAAATGTTATACTCATTTTGGGTATGTGTCACTGGTGTTGTAGTGTCACTGGTGTCACTACGAGGGACGCACAAGCCACGCGATAAGGAGCTTCGCCCCTAAAAAGGCTTGCTCTTGAGACACAGCGAAGTAGCAACTGAGACGCTCATTCTCGTTTATCTGTACCTGTGATTAGGATTCATCCATCATTTGGGCGCGAGAATCACGGGGCTTGTTTCGATCTGCTTGCCATTCGGCGTGTAACCTTTCCCATTTGTTGCTATTGTGTTTATCGCTTCGCCTTTGCGTTCAATAGCAGTCTGATCAAACCGATCCAACTGTTCGTAGTCCTCGCTTCTGTCTCTTCGTTTCTTTTTCCGATCGCCTAGGTTTGGCGTGTGCTTTGCCGTCACTTATAATGCGGTGCCTCACGACGGAAATCAAATGAAGTAATTTTGTTCGGTTGTATACAGATCCGTGGTGCGGCGTCTTGCATTCCTCGTGTTCACAAAGTTGCCGGTCACGCTAGGTCTGTGATATATACGGTGTTTCGAGATAGCGGGTCTCCTTCTGTGGTGCTATGGGGGCAACCAAGAGAGAATTGTTCCTCGACTTTCGTACATGAGCTGACTTGAAAAGTGCCGTGAGGTGGCGGCGGAATCGTTCCGAGTGACGAAGAAGCACGAAATAACAAATCTGACCGACGTATGATGTAGCAGACTGAAAAACGTCTATCGCATATTCGTGCTAAAGCGGTCAGACGCACGTCTGATGCAAGCAGACCTATCCGACATGCGGCATCGCAGACAACCACTCCCTGAACTAAAGCCTTTCACATGCGAGCGACCGAGCGGCGGAGTCACGGCGATGAGGAGCGGGAAGACACGCGGACGCGCGTTTGTTTCGCATGCGCCGCAGCTACCGCTGCTCTTGCACGACGCCCCGCTGCTATGGCAGGCATTGTTGTCTGCGGAAGGCGCCAGTTAACCGCTGCTTTCAGTGGTATCTAAAAGCCGCGCTTTTCTCGAACTGTCCTTCCATTGGCACCCCTGTGCTGTAAGGGTCATCATCAACAGCCACTTTCACGCGCCTGTATACTGATTGAACTATGTGTAACCTGTACCTTACAACAAATAAGCAACGTTTGCAGTTGCTTTTTTTTTCGTCCTGGCTTTTTAACGTATGCTTCTTGTTGCGTGCTAGTATAACTGGTCATGCAGAGGCGAAAAAAAAGAGTTTATTGGTATGGTTTTACTAGACAGCTGTTCCAGCTAGGTGATTGCTTAAGAACTGCGAGCGCATTTTGCGCAGCACTTCTCATGTTTCTCCGATTCATTGCTCTTGCTTTCAGCGATTTAACTTCGGGACTCCAAACGAGTTTTCTGTCAGCCCAGTATACACACCTCGCCAAATTCATACCTTATCTTTATACCTGTTCGCTCAAGTCGAATAAAAGCTTAAAAAAACGCTCAGTGGTAAGTGTTACGAAAGCCGCGACGCCAACATGGTCCCGAAGGCGCCACTGCTCCGAACTCCGTCGACATGGTCACCAGCCGTTCGGTAGCGTGTGTTACTCAGCTCGAGACTGCTTCTGCGCAGAGCTGATAGACGAGCGGACGAGACGACGGTGAGTTAAGGCAGGGTTATATACAGCAAAGAAATGAAGGCGTTACAAATTCGGCACTGTGGCCGACAGTTTAAGGACTTGAAGAGCCGAGATGTCTTCTCTCGCACGCTGTTACGAGGCGCACCGCCGACGAGGTTACGATGGGTGCCGCGAAACTCGCCGCTGCCAAGGACACCGGGCGCGCCAACTGCGAAAGCGCCCGAACCGACGACAGGCGTCTCTGACACGTGGGTCAGCTGCCGGCGACGCGCCGCAAGGCTTTTTTATAGGTACCGGGTGGGTCATTTGAGTAACAAAATGTCAACCCAGAAGCGCCGCTGGCCGTGATTTCGGAATCCTCTAATGGAGCCCGCCGCTGCACGTGGTGGCACCAAGGACGAGGGATGTTGCACTGCAGTGCGTAAGACTGGCCAGAGTAGAAGGCGCCGATCGCTGCACGTGGTTGCAGCCAAGGACGAGTGACCTTCCCACGCATTGCGTAAGACTCGCCTGACTGGAAGGCGCCAATCACTGCACGTGCTCGCGGGCTGAGGGAGCTCGTGGCGCGTTGCGTGACAGACTGGAGCCGCCGCATGATGACGTCGTTGAGTTGATCGTGTCAGGTAGGCTCGATTGCTGGCCTTGACACAAATACCTTTTTGCAGAAGCATTGACGTTCGGTGTAGACTCGCAGACGTAACAGCAGCCCCGCCGCCAGACAATGCGCCGGAAAGACGAGCTGCTTCCACGTGGCTCGGATGGCAGACGCGCTCGTTCGCCAGGCCCCTCCAGGTTCGCCTCCAGGGCCATGAGGAAAATGCAGCTCCAGACTTCGTTCCGTGAACACAAACTCATTCTTGAGGACGGATCCCAGCTCCACTGGTTTGTCGCCGCAATTGCCGGCCAGCTTCACTTTTCTCTTCTGACGATTTTTGCTCTCAGCACTTGTCGATAGTTCGGAAACTTGTCAAGAACGGTTCGACAACAACAACACACGACACAAGCAAGTGCCCTCGGTCACCCGACAGAACACGAGGCAAAGTATAGCACAACCTATACCTGTCTACTTGTCTATCGGATTTTCGTTCCCTCTACATGAAGAGTCACATGTGGGACACAAAACTCATAAAATGAGAACTCACAATTTTACACGTACAACAACGTAATAGAATGTAATACAACATAAAGTTGGCCCTATGAGATCACTCTGGACGAGAGCGCTCAGCCAAGGCCGTGATGAGGACTAAATTTTGCCCCGAATCACCAGCGAGAAATTGTAAGGTCGAGAAGGTACTAACTAAAACGCACGGCTCAATGCGTATGCGTTAGAGTTTAGCTTTCCTTTTTTGTCGCGAACGTCAAAGTTATGCTGTTGGAGTATCATGCTCCACCCCAGTAAGCGGCCACTTCTAGGCGACATTTTATTTACCCAGGTTAGAGGACAGCGGTTCGTTTTGACCACAAACCTTTAACTGGAGACATAACGGGCTAGCTTTTGACCGGCCCACACGAGGCAAGCGCATTCCTTTTCAGAGGTACTGTATGCCTCTTGACTGCCACTGAGTTTTCGACTTAAATACAAAACTGGCCTTTCGTTACCAGCACTCTTTCTGGCCCAATATAGCTCCCATGCAGCAATCACTCGCGTCGCATTGAATCACAAATTTCTTACAGAAATGGATGCCATGAAAACTGGCTTTTAGCTTAGGGCCTGTTTCAGCTGGCAAAACGCATTCTACTTTTCTGAGTCCCATACTACTTTAACCGGCTCGAATTTTCGAAGTGCATCAGTTAGACGGCTGGCAGGGCTAGAGTAGTTTTGCACGTAATGCTGATTGTATCCAGCTAGGCCGAAGAATTCCCTTATCTCAGATTTTCTGGTTAGTCGTGGGTAGTTAACGACGGCGGCTACCTTAATTTCTGAAGGTATACGCCAGCCACTCCCCACAACGTGTCCCAGGTAAGACACCTCGCCGCACCCTAGGTGACATTTAGTAGGTTTCAAGGTAAGAACAGCTTCTTTCAACCTATTCAGCACGACGCGTAAATGCTCTACATGTTCTTTCCAGTTGCTTGAGAAGATGTTGACACCGTCAAGATACGGCAGAGCGAACTCAGAGAGGCCTTTAGGAACGCGGTCGATTAAGCCTGAAAAACAAAGGGGCGCATTTTTCGATCCAAAGGTCAGCTTAAGTGGACGATACAATCCAAATGGAGAAACCAATGCGGCATAGCGGCTAGCACGCTCCGTAAGGGAGACTTGCTAATACCCTCGCACGAAATTTAACGTGAAAATATAGCTGGACTGTGACACAGTTTCTACCCTCTCCTCTAGGTTTGGTATCGGGTAAGTTTGGTCTCGAGTTATGGCGTTAAGACGACGGTAATCGAAGCGTGGCGTCGAATTTTTTTCGCCACTTGAACCAATATTAGAGGGGATGTATAGTCTTTTTTCCCAGTTACCATGACTCCCAACTCCAGCATTTTAGCGATCTCCTGTTTCATGATCTGCTTTTGCACAGGGGAACAACGATACGGCTTACTACGGATTGGCTTCTCACAAACTAGCTTGATATCGTCTTCAATCACCGTCATGTTTCCGGGACGGTCCGAAAACACTTCTTCAAACTCGGTAACAATCCTTCTCAGGTCCACCTTCTGGACTTCACCTAACCGAGGCTCTAGGTTCAACTGCTCCAAGATTACCTCCGATCCTCTTTCGATTACTTCACTAGAACTCAAGATTTATGCTCGTTCTTCCTCTGAAGCATTCAACAGCAGATTTACGGCTGCTTTATATTAACGTATGGTTTCATCAAGTTACTGTGGTAAATTTTGTTCGGCCGCCATCCTAATTTCACTTCATAATTGGTATCAGAAAGCTTCCAAATTACTTTGGCGGGCCCTTTCCAATGAACCTCGAGCTTCTTCTTTTTGGACAGCCACAGCAGCATTACCTGACTACCTAATTCAAGAGCGCGCTTCTTCACCGATTTGTCGTAGTACTCCTTCGACAACACTTGTGCAGCCTTCATGTGGCTTTCCACAAGATCTTTCGTTTTTCCAAGCCTCTGAAGGATGTCTGGAACATGCACAACAGCATTAGGGTTCTCATAAAGTCCCTCCCAGGACTCAGTAGCATTCGCAATGGTGTTCTCAAGCTCCTGCCATACACAAGCTCTGCAGCGCTGAAATCAGTGTTCTCATGAGGAGCTGATCTCAAAGCGAACATAGCGGGAGGAATACACGCTTCCCAGTCGCTATTGTGCTCGTAGCAAACAGCTCTCAGTATCCGTTTCAGAACGTAATGCATACGTTCTACCGGATTAGGGTGCGGGTGATGAATCGAGCTGTGCACTACGTTTATTCCACATTTATCCAAAAGGTAGAGGTAATGCAGCTCATGAAGGCACTACCATTGTCGCATTGTATTTCAGAAGGAAATCTGACGCGTGCTAATATAGATAGCAGAGCATCCACGGCATGAAGGGAATTGAGCTCCTTAAGTGATATCGCTTCCGAAAATTTTGTTGCTACACAGAGGACCGTCAGGATTTCCCGACAACCTTGCCTTGACTCTGGCAATGGCCCGACGATATCAATTACTAGGCGCCGAAAAGGTTCTGTGATAATTAGCACAAGCTTCATGGGTGCCTTCCACTTGTCCGTGGATTTGCCCGCTCTCTGACAAGTGTCGCATGAGCGTATAAGGTATTCAATATCCTTCCAGCATTTCGGCCAATAAAACTCAAGAGAAACTCTAGGGCTCGTTTTATTTGTGCAGAGCTACTCTGCCCACGTGATTTCACGCACCAGTTCTAACAGCTGGCGATGATACTTGTGTGGCACCAAGAGGTGCTGATACTTGCGACCTTGCACATTTGTGTAGCTCTGATACAGGGTGCCCTGCCTTCTAAAGAAAAGAAAAACTTTTTTCTATTTTCCCAAGTTTACGCTTTTCATTAGCGCTTTGATCGAGAGGCCCTCACGCTGCTTCCGCGTGAGCGTTTCTCTATCGACCCTCGACAGCTCACTCCAACTTTCCGCTACAGGCGAGAGCGTTGCACCCTTCTCGCTGTGACTCAATGGCGCCATGTCGTTGCCTCCGCCGACACAGACCGCGCCCGTTGCTTCGGTGATGAGCCGCTCGAGTGACTTCTCAAATGACTCACATGGAGGATTTCCTGGCTGAGGTTCCATCGACTCGCTGCCAAGTTCACACAGACCAGCAGCTTTTGCAGTTGGTGCTCCGCCAGATTGAACAAGATCAAATTCCTGCGAAAGCTTTCGCGCTCGCGATCGCGTGAGGGCCATGTACACTAAGTTGGAGAAGAACGGTTTACCCTGCTCTTTGAGAAGCTGCTCTGAGTTATTAGAAAGAGATAAAAAAAATGATCGGAAAGCGCGGCAGACACTGCCATTTCGGTGCGAATCTTACCGAACGGGCCTTCAATGACAACCGTAGCGATTTGTAAGCAAGCACTCTGCTTCTCCGTGACTTGCCTAATCCACGCGCATTCTCCTGTAAAGTCATCCGAAGACACCAATGAAGGATGGACATCGTCCATGGTTGCCGCTGAGTCTCGAAGTGAAGTGCTCGGCAAGTTTTCCCATTCAAACTATTTCTTGGAGATACGGCTCTAACAACCACATGTTCTTTTCCGATTCTCGTATTGTTGCAAAAACAAACTTTTGCTTACAGTTTATCGCGATGTGCCCTTCCTTTTTGCAGTTGTAGCAGAATAGTGGCTTCCGTGACTCGAACGCCCGTGTGGTATCAGTGCGTTGTCAAGGAACCCCACTCAATTTCTCCGCTTTCGTTTGCCCTTCCCCTACAGTGTCCATCGTAAGAGACAGGTCGTTCTTGAAATTACGGTGCAGAACGCGCTTCCGTTGATCAGGTTTTATTGAAAAACTCTCTTTCCTTTCATCCTTTTCAACGCGCACCTCCCTGTTTTGCAACTTTCGACGAGTATAATACTCCTCAGCTAACTCTGCGGCCTTGTTAAGCTGTACTTCAAGTTTGTCTTGCAGCCAAATCTTGACATCCTCGTCGATGCAGCGGTAGAATTGCTCCAATGCAATGCATTCTACCACTTTATCGCGATCGTCATAAACACCTTCGCCTTTGAGTCAATCAGGTAAATCGGCTTTGAGACGAAAGGCGAAGTCAACGTGTGACTCATTCGCCTTTTTAGCATACGGGAACCTTTGCCTGAAAGCCTCGGGTGACAACTTATAACGTCTCAAGAGCACCTCCTTAACCTTGTCATAGCTCTCAAATGCTTCCCTCGACAAGCACGTTATCGCGTCGGAAACTTCGCTTGGAAGAAGAGCTAACAGGTTTTTGCGCCCCAAGAGACCGTTCCAAAGCATTTGGCTCACAGATGTGTTCGAACTTGACGAGATATTTCGCCATGTCCTCACCTACTCGGAACGGTTGCAGTCGGTCACTAATTCTCTGACTGCTGACCTCAACTGTCGCAGAAGCTACGCTACGCGCCTGTGAACACTGAAGAATTGCCAATTCTATTTGTTTCAACTCAAGGCGCACTGTCTCTCGGCCTGCTCACGGCGTTCTCAACTTTCAGCTTCTTCACGTTCGCGAACTTCTTCCATTTCAGCTTTTTCACTTTCGCGAGCTTCTCGCCTTTCAGTTTCTTCGCGTTCGCAAGCTTCTCGCCTTTCAGCTTTTTCGCGTTCGCGAACTTCTCGCCTTTCAGCTTTTTCGCGTTCGCGAACTTCTGCTTCTCGCCTTTCAGCCTCCTTGCGGCGTGTTTTGATATCCGCCCACGCCTCATCAACTTCCTCAGTCGTCGCTTCTGTATCCCTCATGATGTCAAGTATCGCTTGCTTTCGTTTCGCACGGCCCAAAATAAGGCCAAATTCTTCACAAGTTATGAAGAGTTCCTTCAAATTATGGTTCTCCATCGTTCTCACTAGCCTCTTGCTGCTTGACCCTGTTAAGAATATACTTGTCTCAACCACTATGAGTCTACTAGCAAGACGCCAAAGCAATTTTCAACATTCCCGTGTTTACACCCTCCGCATTACCTTGGTTTCAAAGCGCTTCGACTCGGCTTGAAATGATCAAAGCTCACTCTCATTCTTCACACAGCCCTTCTCTAAACTATTATAACCTGTGCTAGAGTAGTCTGGTGAACTGAGGGGAAAACATTAGGCACTCACCGTATTGACTTCGCTGACGCCGGCCGATCCCGCAGCTGCCAACCACTGTTACGATGGCGCGACGCCAACACGGTCCCGAAAGCGCCACTGCTCCAAACTCCGCCGACACGGTGACCAGCCGTTTAGTAGCGCGTGTTATTCAGCTCACGACTGCTTCTGCGCAGAGCTGACAGACGAGCGGACGAGAAGACAGTGAGTTAAGGCAAGGTTTATGTACAGCAAAGAAATCGAGACGTTACAAATGTGACACTGGGGCCGACACCTTAGGGTATCGAAGAGCCAAGATGTCTTCTCTCGCACGCTGTTACGAGGCACACCACCTACGAGCCTACGATGGGCGCCACAAAACTCGCCGCTGCCAAGGACACCGGGCGCGCCGACTGCGAAGGACTCAAACCGACGAGAGGACTCTCTGACACATAGGTGAGCTGCCGGCGACGCGCTGCAGGGCTTTTTCTTATAGGCACTGGGTGGATTCCTTGAATAACCCTATGAACAACCAGAAATGCCGCTGGCCGTGATGTCGGAATCCTCCAATGGGACCCGCGCTGCGCATGGTTGCATCAAGGACGAGGGCTGTTGTGACGCATTGCGTAAGACTCGCCTGACTGGAAGGGGTCAATCACTGCACGTGCTCGCGGGCTGAGGGAGCTCGCGGTGCGTTGCGTGACAGACCGGCGCCGCCGCTTGATGACATCGTTGAGTTGATCGCGTCAGGTGGGCACCATTGCTGCACTTGACACAGAATGCCTTTTTTCAGAGGCATTGACGTTCGATGTAGAGTCGCAGGCGTAACATAAGCTTCGGCTGTTTTTGTGGTCACCCTGTGGCATATGCGAACATACTCTTCTTCGGGATTTTCTGAATAGCCTGCATCTCTTCTGGTGCTCAAATGTGTGTGCTTCTACCC
This sequence comes from Rhipicephalus annulatus, assembly GCA_013436015.1. NCBI lineage: Eukaryota > Metazoa > Arthropoda > Arachnida > Ixodida > Ixodidae > Rhipicephalus > Rhipicephalus annulatus. The sequence goes on along the minus strand of WOVY01000306.1, from coordinate 70,162 downwards.
CAAATAGTAAGCCTGTTAGGTTTTTCAATGATTCAGCAAAGCACCCCAGAAAGAGTTTCACCAAATGGCAGGTAGCGTGGTATACGTGATACGCTCCTAGTCTCGGCTCTTTGGCTGCTGTATATGAACTTGTGCGTGGCCAAGGTCAGGTACTACGCAGCTATTCTCGCTTTAGCGGGAATTCACGTCAAGAAATGCTGCGGTAGAGAACAGAAACGCCGAAATATCGCACAATTTTACACAACACACCGTCACCGTCGGCAAAAGTGACAATCAGTGGTATACTTTGGTCTTGTAATTTGGGTAGATGCTCCGGGGCATGTGTAGCTGCACTGGTGCCTGAAAGAAATAGCTGTTCTTCATTATCTACGCAGTGTATGCTGTGCTCGCCACCGAACATCTATTTTCGCCCAGCCAGCCACTCATTCCAGCACTGAGTATCACGGAGAGCAGCTGCCCAGTGTGGTAGGACCTGTCGACAGCTTGCAAACTTGAGCGCTGTGCGGTGCAATTGTTCCTTGCATGCAAAGCTTCGAGGAGGACGCGGAAAAGTTAGCCTCAATTTCAGTGAGAAAATGAGGTGTTGTTGAAACGGAAAACAAATATAAAGGCCTCTGGTGAACGCCTTATTTCGCCGAACCATGACAGCAAGCTTGGCACCCCTTACTTGTTGAATCGCACCACGAAATTTTTTTCAGTGACCTTTGTAGAATGCTACTTCTCAAGTCGACTGCCGTAGCACCTATCCTTGCTCTTTCGCTCATGTGAAACCTTTCATCTATGGACCGTGTCATCAAATTTCATCGTTTTTCAAACCAGCAAGATTTGCGGACACATAGATCCTTGGCTCCTCTACGCAGAAGTGACATTTAGGTGAAAATGCAAAAAAAGACAAAAAATAAAAGTAGTAATAACTGTATTGAAATAAAAAAAGGCCCCGCACACGATTATCACTGTGGTGAAAGCATCGTCGAGAGCTACAGAAGGAAAACAGCTGTACTTTGACTTCACTAGTGAACATGGCCAGTTCAAGAGACTTTTACTTTATGGAAGTATGCGACTTCTTAAGCAGCTCTGTAATTTCTTCCCATAAAAGGCTCTTCTTATGCCTCTTGCGTAAATCCTCCATCTTCACCTTCTAAAAAAAGGTTGTTTCACAAATTCTGTAAAGAACAACTCATTGAAAGCAGCGCAAGACATTTGTAAGACGGGGCTACTCAGTCAAAGCGAGTTGTTCTGTGGAGCAAAGTCCCGGCAGTGCGCGCGTTTACTCCTCGACTCGGCCCCTGGCACCACGTGTCAAACGACGTCACTGGTCACTCTGCCGCTTCTGCTGCAAGCAAATTTTCATTCTCTGGCAAATTTCACTAGAGCAGCCAGACGTCGCTGTAAAAACCTGTTTTGGCCTCTCGCGGCTGCTGCCGCTCCGCTCTTGGAGCGAAGTCGCTCGCATGTGAAACAGGCTAAAGGCGGACGGACTGTTTCCATTGAGAAGTGCGCGCTTGCACTGGTATTAGGAGCAATGAAAGAGGTGTTTCGTTATCACTAAAGTCAAGTCCACTCGCATGCTTGGCATGGTTATGAAATCCTATAGTTCTAATGGGCGTACAGCAGATAAAATTACCAACAAAAATGAGGCAGTTTCGCTAAAAGGGCGAAACAATGAATGCGATAGCAACATATACGAACGTTATCAGAAGCGAGACAGGCATTTTTATGAGCAATAGTAATTTAAGTAACATGCGCTTTCTAAGTAGCCAAGTTTCCCGCTGCGCGGCCCCAGTAGATGGCCATAACAAGGATCATGCGTATGGACGGTGTTGATGAGAAGCACCCCCAGAGGGCAGCCCATGTTGCTACTAACGACTACATATCGTGTGTCGCCGCTAGTAGAAGTTTCTTATGTTTAAATTGCATCTATATGTAAACGGCCGCTCCACCTAATTTTTGGCACCGTTTTTTGTGTTAATAGCGCAGCCCGTAAAAGCTCCCGCCTGCTGTGGGGGAAAAGGCGTGCGCTGGTTGTTGCCACGATAGCGCGGCCAACATAAGCGTACAGATGACCATGAGCCCGGCCGGAAGGCGATGTTCCTTCCGCAGAAAGAGGAGGCTAGCGCATCTTTCCCCGTGCGCACACACACACACACACTCATATATGCCCATACAATATATATATATATATATATATATATATATATATATATATATATATATATATAGTCCAGTATATCTTCCGTGAGCGGTCACAACGTTGTTTATTTCGACGTTTCGGCCTAGAGTCTGGCGTTCATCAGCATTAAAGGTACAGTTTGTTAGGGCTCAGCTTTAAGCAATCTCAAATCAGAGGGAAAGGAAGGAGCAACAAGACAGAAAAAAAGAACAAAAGAAAAAAAAGAAGAAAATGAAAAGAAGAGAAAAAAAGAAAAAAAGAAAAAGAATATAAAGTGGACTCCCCTCGGGCGCCCCTTTCCACTCTTCCTTCCACATCCCCCTTCATCTCTCTCCCCTTTCTCCCCTTCACCTTTCTGATGTCAGCCGTCTGTGTATGCTTCCTTTCACTAACGTATTCTTCTCGACCAGACGGCACCTCCTGGCACTGGCAGTTCGGTGTGGGGCAAAAAAAGAGCTTTTTTAAGAAGTTCTAAGCCTTTATCAACTCGGAGCCCCATCAACATTTCGTCGTAGAAAGATGGGTGCCACGTATTGCGGCAGAGGCTGGTAAGCGGGCGCATTGCAAATTCCTTACCCACTTCTGGATTACGCGTGCAGTAGGGGCCTCCCGGCTGTGCACAGGGTTGCTGTTGGGCATGTCATGCATGGTACAATTGATTGGGTAGTAAAATAAAACAGAAAACAGACGACAGCTGCATTTAGGAAGAGTAGTTACACTTGGAATTGTTTTGGGTTGTCCAGTGTCCTTCGCAGCTGCAGTGCCGAGAACTCAGTTACTATTTGCATTATTGCCGTTATTGTTTTCTAACGCAATAATTGCTGCAATTGTACCAGGATTCTAATTTATTCCTCTATCTAGAGCGAGAAATCGGTGGATAAGGTATGACTCTCGTTGTTCACGTTCTCAATTTGATTTAAATCCCGCCTCTAAGAGCATTACTGGTAGTTTGTCGAATGCACGGTCGGGAAGATTGAGATGTTTTGATAGAGGTAGACTTGGGGCTGATTTCGCATGGGCTCTGTGATTATTGAAGCGAATCCTAAATGGTGTTTCTGTTTGTCCGATGTACTGCATACCAAACACGTTGCATTCGAGTAGTTATTCCACATTAGAAGAATCACATGTTAGGTTTCCTCGTATGTTAATCGAAAACTTGGATTGTGTGCTGGTTTCTTTGTGTGTTTCTCGCATCGCCTTACATACAAGACATCGTGGCTTTAAAGAAGGTCGGCATAAATTATTGGGGGTTGATGTGTTAATTTGAGAGTAGACAAGTGTGTCTTTGAGGTTACGTGGTCGTCGGTAAACGACGCCTGGAGTGGCTCGAGTGCGCATTTCAGACGTTGACTTTGTTCCAGAATGTTGTAGTGTCGTTTGAGGATTTTGTTCGCGTTGGGAAAGTTCGTGCTGTAAGTCAAACAGAGGTTTGTTCGTTGTGGGTCTTCTTGTGGTGTCGCTTCATAAGTAAGTCTTCGCGCTTTAGTTTTCATGCTTTTTTAACAGCGTCAACAATTACATGGGGGGGTATTTTTGTTTATCGAGCATAAGTTTTAGCCTCTGTGAGCTCGTGTCAAAGTCAGCGTCTCTAGAGCAGATTCGCTTAAACCGGTGAGCCTGGCTGTATGGAATACTGTTTTTACAGTGGCGTGGGTGATTGCTTTGGTAATGGAGGTATTGTTGTCGATCCGTTGGTTTGCGTTATAGGGTTGCAGAGAGATTCTCTTCTTATATCGTCATGGTAACATCAAGAAACGTTAAGGTTACTTGCGAGTATGTTTGTGTGAAGTGTATGTTCGAATGTACAGCATTGTAATTGTCGATAAAGCTGAGGAGTTCGTCCTCGCTGTGGGTCCAAATAACCCTATTGAAAAAAACCTATATAATTCTATACAGGACCCGTATGCTTCAACACAGTAGTTAAGGAGCTAATACAGAAGCTGTACAGGAACCAAATGAGGGTAGATAGGTGTTATACGCGACCTACGTGGTGGTATGTAGGAGCTTAATGGAACCTGGGCAGGACATAGAGGGGTATGCAGGAGCTAGGTAGGGATTATGGGTTTGGCATGTAGGTCCCATCTAGCACAATGTAGGAGCTAATGGAGCTGAACGGGGGCCATACTTAAGACTTGATGGGGCACAATGTCAACCTTAATATTCAATGTTGAACATGAATAAACTTATTCAACTGAATATCTAGGTATGCATAACATTTTTGTTTAGTTTTTTTTTTGCATTGAAGAGTCTAAAGTACTGTTTTTCAGCTCCATTATATGGCTGTACACAACCTCAAGAAATAACCCATTTTGACTAGTACATATCATGAGATGCAAATATGAGCTAAAGTATAACTAATAGGTATATCAGATAATTACCAAATTGCTTTGAATTCATTTGATCACGTTAGTTGCACACGTGTTATATTTGCACAAATAATGCTGCTCAGTTTATGAAAAAAACAAATAAATGTTTTATTTGTGCAATGAATAATCTTTCTATTAGAAATCTGTAACGGTAAGTATTGATTGAATAATTTCCTTTTTTATGAACATACACAAGACGAATGAAGACCATTCATCCTTATATTCAGGAGAGATAGACCAACTCTCGCTCACGTGCTCTGTCATTGCCCCAAGGCACAAAGCACAAAGGGCCATGCAGGACTAGCAAGGAAGAGTGCGGATGAGCTCTACGCAGCTTGGACCTCGAGGCATAAGTGCACACGACATGGTCGAGGGGCAAGGCATCTCTGTTTTGACATAGCAACAGCGCTTTCTGGTCTAAACACACACACTGAAGGATTTCAGTAAAGTAAATAATTTATACAAGTACAAAATAATAACATAAAACACATTAAAAAAGTTTTGCTATACTGGTGTTGTTGAAACAAAACTACATCAAATATTCAGATCAATTTTCTATGCACTGCTACAAATGTTGCATCTTTTCAGCACATTACTTCAAATAGTTAAATTAGTGTTTGGGTGGCACAAGCTTGCTTGCTCGTGAAATGTACTTTGCTGTGTTTATTGCTCAAAGGGTAAATAGGAGCACATAGTTCTTAAGATATTGTTCCGTGTGCTTCCATCTGAACCTTTGAAAACAGCTTGTTGTACGCATTCATTTACCGCATCAATCCAACTGAACAGCTATTATGGTCACGGTACTCGTGTCTTGCAAACAAGAGTGGTTTATGTTGTTGTTGTGAGCTTCCACGCATTTCTCTAAATGGTTTATCAGTGTGTTTGGTGGCACAAGCTCTCCTCTTTCTGATACTTGGCTGGGCTATCACAGAGAAGGTGCACAATAGCAAATAACTTTGTACACTTTGTTTTGTGCGCTTCAATCTGAACCTTTCAAAACGGCTTGTTGTATGCTTGCATGTATAGCATAATCCCCATTAGACAGTTATTTGTAACGGTACTAATGTCTATCAACCAAAAGCGAATCAATTTTTCATTTGAGTGTCCACGTATTGCTTGAAGTTGTTGATAAGAGTGTTTTTGTGGCACAAAAATTCTTGTCTGTGATACTTGGCTCTGTTTATCACTCTGAAGATAGACAAGAGGAAATAATTCTCCACACTTTGTTTTGTGTGCTTCTATCTGAACCCTTGAGAACAGCTTGCTGTACGCATTCATGTACCACATCATTCGCACTGAACAGCTTAGGGTCAAGGTACTCATGTCTTGCAAACAAGAGTGGCTCATGTTTTTGTTTTGAGCTTCCCCGCATTGCTCAAAATGGTTTATCAGTGTGTTTGGTGGCACAAGCTCTCCTCTTCCTGCTCTTGGCTGGGCTATCACAGAGAAGGTGCACAATAGCAAATTATTCTCCACACTTTGTTTTGTGCGCTTCCATTTGAACCTTTTAAAACTTCTTGTTGTATGCTTGCATATATACCATTATCCCCACTGGACAGCTATTTGTAACGGTACTCATTTCTTGCAAACAAAAGTGACTCCATTCGTCATTTTAAGTCATGTATTGCTTGAAATAATTGATGAGGGTGTTTTTGTCGCACAAGAATTCTTGTCTGTAATACTTGGCTGTGTTTGTCACTCACAAGATGGACAAGAGAAAATAATTATCCATAGTTTGTTTTGTGTGCCTCTATCTGAACCCTTGAAAACAGCTTGTTGTACGCATTCATGTACCGCATCATTCCAACTGAACAGCTAATGATCCCAATACTCATGTCTTGCAAACAAGAGTGGCTCCAGTTCTTGTTTTGTGCTTCCACGCATTGCTTGAAATGGTTGACAAGAGTGTTTAGTGGCACAAGCTTTGTTGTTCCTGACACTTAGCTGGTCTTTGACAAAAAAGGTGCACAATAGTAATTAATTCTCCACGCTTTGTTTTGTGCGCTTTCATCTGAATCTTTTAAAATGGCTTGTTGTATGCTGCATGTAGAGCATCATCCCCATTGGACAGCTATTTGTAACGGTGAAAATGAAGCCTTAAGCCCCTTTTGTTCTTGCGAACAAAAGGGGCTCAAGGTTTCATTTTGAGTTTCCACGTATTGCTTGAAATGGTGGATGAGAGTGTTTTTGTGGCACAAGAATTCTTGTCTGTGATACTTGGCTGTGTTTGTCACTCTGAAGGTGGACAAGAGGAAATAACTCTCCACGCTTTGTTTTGAATGCTTCCATGGAAACCCTTGCATGAAAACATGAACAGGAAATTCAAGGTATTCATCTTGGTTCAAGGCCACAAGTACTGCAACACATATACTGTTCTCTGCTTGGCAGAAAGATTTCATGCATACGCGAAATAAGCTGTAACAAGCTGTTTTGGAAAGCTCAGATGAATGCACACGAAACGAAACCGAAACATTGAGAAATATATGCTCTTGCGCACCTTCTCTGTGATAACCAAAGTGAAGTACTGATCACAAAGAAGAAAGCTTTTGCCAATAAAACAGCCTGAATAATTTCAAACAATCTAAGAACTGAAATGAAAATTCGAGCAATTTATGTTTGCAAAACAGAAGTAGAGTGACAAGCTGTCAAGTAAGACGATGCTTCCACGCATGCGTACAACAAGCTCTTTTCAAAGGATCACATGCAAGCACACGAAACAAAGCGTAGAGAATTATTTCCTCTTTCTATCACCTCTGAGATAAACACAATCAATTTTCACAACAAGAATTTTGAGCCACAACAAAACAATCATCAACCATTTAAAGCGATACGTGGAAGCTAATAAAGCCCCTCTTGTTTACAAGACATGAGTATCATTACAAATAGCTGTCAAATAGGAATGATGCTGTACACGCAAGCATGCAACAAGCCGTTTTCAATGGTTCAGATAGAAGTGCACAAAACAAAGCGTGGAGAATTATTTCCTATTGTGCACCTTCTCTGTGATAGCCCAGCCAAGTATCAGGAAGAAGAAAACTTGTGCCACTAAACACACTGATAAACCATTTAAAGCAATGCGTGGAAGCTCAAAACAATAACTTGGGCCACTCTTGTTTGCAATATATGAGTACCGTGACCATTAGCTGTTCAGTTCGAATGATGTGGTACATGAATATGCATTGTTTGAAATGTGTTATCTGAGTAATTGTGTAGCACAACCTTGTGCATTTTCTGTTTGCCCGTTTTGAGTTTTTTTAAAAGGCCTAGAAAACGTTTTTTGAAGACATCTCTCTCATTTTATTGAGGGACGTAATGCAATGCCATGCAAGCATGGTTGAAAAAAAAACGTTGGTGTAGTGTAACTGCAGAGAGAATTTATTTTGCAGAGAATTGAAGAGAACTGTCTAGTGCTAGTCTTCCTTATTTACTTTAAGGACATTTTACACTCATGAAGCAAAACCAAGAGATACTTTCTTTCAAGCTTGAATTTCCGTAATATGATGACAATCAAGTCTTCTAACTTGTGAACTCTTTTGTGTCGCTTCAACATCAGTATGTTATTATAATTAGCACTCATGAGAAATGCTGGATCCTATGCCAGCTAGGAGTCACATAGGGAAGCATACTGGGTTGTTTCTTGTTTAACTTATTATTAACAAGATTGTCAGTATCTATTACTCATTTCGTTTTGCACACTTATGCATGGGCGTATGTAAGGGGAACAAATGGGGTAGTTGTCCTCCTCAAGCCTCACTAGCACTTGCACACAAACCAGCTACGGCAGTGCTTTCACCCTATACCAGCCATTTGCACCCCCCCAAGAGAGAATCTTGCCGATGACCATGCAATTATGGCGCCGATAATACAGTTGTGTGTGAGAGCGGATCTCAAGGCGTGGGCTCCTGGGTCATGCGGCTTCGCTGTCTGCGTTGAGGCCGTAACCGATAGATCGAAGACGAGAGAGCAAACGCGGAGTCTGTAGATATCAAGAGCGACTGCAGCCTCATTTTCTTCCTGAGTCACACAGGCTGGCTGCCCACCGCTCGCTTTCGTTTCTTATGGTCGAAGTTTGTGCGCATGCAGAGCGGCAAGCTTCGATTGTCGTAAAGTGGCTGTAGGCCTTCCGCTTAGTTCGCGGTACCTTGAACGCACATAGTGGTGTGCGTGAAGCTTGAGCACTGGCAGTTTTAGTTGCAACATCTAACGAATTAATGTTACGTTTCTACATCTGCGGAGTGCATGTGACTGCAGTTAGCATTGCTTCAACAAGAAGCTGCGCGTATATTTCGCGTTAAGTAATATCGTAATCTTCGTAGAATTTTCGGTTAGTGAAAATGGAGTGGGACTGGGGAAAGTGCACTAGAAGTTATTGTGGCTAATACTAGAAGGATCACTTTTTGGCCACGGCATAAAGCATGTGCTATGACAGGAATCACTGACTTGCAGCTCTGGAAACATAAAAATTGTGCCAGCCATGTAAAACTCCAAGTGTTTGGTTAACAGAAAAGTTGCCGAGGGATGTGCAGGCCAGTTTCGTGCGTTAAGCTGTCTCACGTTTTACTTGTTCTTCCTACTAGCAGCACTTTAAAAAAGCTCCACGCTATTGAGAACAGAGCTTTACGCAATATTTACAACTTAGCGAAAGATAATTCTTCTCCACAGCTCAGCTGTTTTTACACTATTACTTACGCCGAGTTCTGGCATATGCATATACAAGATAAAAAATATATATGTGCTTACAAATACAGTAAGGTCAGCTGAATACTAATCTATGTAACACTTACGGCTCATGAAAAAATTCTAAACAACACCACACACTAATTACGGGGCCCAGACGAGAATATATTTACCATTACCCTATGCATTGAACAAAAAATAGTCAACATCTCGCAGATCTGCGCTTTACGCTTTCATCGTTAATCCAGAATAACACACATGAATTTTCTCTTTGATGTGTTTTTTTCTGTTGGTCTCTTCGAAGTTGGGTGTACTGGTCGCGTTCTTTTGGCGATAATGTATGCTTATGTATGCCGTCACGGCATGCTGCTGAACAATAATCAGCTGGGAACTTAGTGAAGTTCAAAAAAGCTTTTTTTTCACATGCTCCCCGCTGTAGGTAGGTCCAGTTTGTTACTGCTTCGATGAGAATAAACGGGATCATCGCTGAATGCTTAGCCGCCATTTGCTTTTCTGCGCGACCGGATGTTTACTAGCCGTAAGTCAACCCCACCTGACAGCCGCACTACGGGAGCCAATATACAATTTTTTGAAGCGTGAAGAAAAAACAAACTATTGAGACCAATCAAACTTACTGCACGCTTTTTTACGCTTGCAAAAAAAAACGTGAGTTTATGATTTTGAAATTGTGTCAATGAGTTTTCTCTTTCTCGCTAGCTTCAAGTTTTTTTTATGTGAACTTCGGGAGAGTCGGTTAACTACAAGCGGCCAAGACAAGCCCATTTTGGAGACATTAGTTGTCAATATGGCGTTTGCGGGTTGTGCAATGAATTTTGTTGGTTGTTTTGTGCTACCGAGTTTATACGTCTTCTGTGTGCAGCCTGTATGCCTCTTCGAACTGCGTGGTGGGTTTTAAACAGATGTGGTTCAGTAAAACCGTGAAGAGCCATTTGAAATTCGGGGTGCGCTAAAAGTCACGTTCGTCGTTTGCGGAGATGGTTACTGCGCCGTTGTGGACAACCTCGAAAAAGGCTTCATTTTGCTGAGCGTCGCCGATATGGCGAAAAAAGCCTTTATCGGCAAAGTAAGCCAGGTAAGGACATCCAAAAAGAGCTGCTATCACAGAAATCTCCACCTTCTTCGAGGTGAGTGTCATTTTATTTTTCAATGGCGGTTTCGTAGGCGTGCATTTAGGCGAACAAAGGAAGGCACAATGAAAACATGTTTGAGTGCGTGTGTGTTTTATTTTTTATGTGCCACATTTTATCCGTGTGTTGTGTATTTTGGTGAGCTGCACCTGATATTGTGCGCTCGTGTCCCATGGGATCTTTCGATGGCAGTCAGGACCGATCCGAATTAAAATGTCTCTATTATGTGCGGCTGCACAGTGACATAAGTTGTAGCTGCCTTTTGTTGATCGCGATCAAAAAACCACATTTGGGTCGGCCCTGATGGCGCTGGAAATGTCCGGTGTGACACCTGTAGAGCTATTAAAATGTGATAATAAGTCGACGTCGTTATTCCTGATGACCAACATGCATTACAACGCATTTACTTATTGTTCGCGTGTAATAGTCACACATTCTACGTTTACATTGCTGTGTGGTTATTTATAGTAGCCTGCTTTCCAACAGTATGTGTTCTCTGATTAAACTATTTTTACTGAACTCGTGCAGATGGGGAAAAACACGGCTCGCAGTGGTACACAATTTTTTCTACCAGAGTGACGGCTGTGAAAGGAATGTCAGAACTTGGAAGGTAAATGTGCCTTATTTGTAAAACTTATTTTAACAACATACACAAAATGCTTACTTCAGATCTCCTGGTTTCTTTCACAAGCCGCACGTTTGTACAATAGTCGCTCATTCAAGTGCGTTTGCTCTAATTGGCTAGGCAAGGGTAACTCATTTTATGTCGCTTTTTTTCAAGTTCTGTTCAGTCGTGAAGTAGTAATTAGAGCGAAAATGAAGACTGTTTCATTTGAAACGTTTAGGTACATATACCAGCTATATCTGTACATATTTGTAATTTTGATTCAGACATTTTTCAGTGTGTAGCACGAACTCATTTATTTATTTATTCACAATACAGCAGCCTAGCATAGCCCAAGCTGCAGTGCAATTACAAGAAAGGAAAACAGTATAGAAATAATTTATAACAATACTGGCACCACATGCAAATACGTTAGTTTTACTAGGATGATTCTTACAAAGAAAAAGAACAGCACTAATAGTTAGCAACCACACTTCTGACTTAGTAATGTAAAAGTCTCAGTGATTTAGTATTCAGCAGAACAAATGTTGATCAAGGGCTTCATCAGAACTGTCTACGTTGCAACTTCCTTTACTCTCCGCCTAGAAGTTCAGTAAGCGAGTCTGCAGCAAGCAGCAGAGCGAAGAACAGGACTGGGTGAAAGCACAGGCCTCCTAGCCTGAGTTTTATGTTAGCAAAGATATGGCATTCAGAGATAGCTAAGTTGAGTTAGTATATTGTTGGGTGACTGAACCTCCCCCTGCTTCCTCTGTGGACCCATGTTGTCCTATGACATCTCTCTTTGCTTATGCTGAATTGCGCTCTGTAGGCATTTGAGAGTTAGACCTACAATACTGCAGTTAGGGTCATGTCATGTCCCATGAATAAGTGAGGCATACACTTTCAAATGTCATGGGATGCACGCAGTCTGCACCAGCTACCATTTAAATGGCTGTCCGTATGCTGCATCACTCCCATAGTATCGGCATTTATCCATGTCACTCGCTTTCTTTATGGTAACCCAACGCGTGTGCTGCAAATTTCTAGCACACAACAGCACGGCCGCACTACGACTGACCAAAAAAGAGAAGCATGTGCTGTGATTGCCAAATACTATTTTCATTTGAAGTGGCAAACAAACAACTGTATGTGCTATCACAATTATGTGTTTTCTTTTAAGTGGACTGGCCTTGGTTGTCACGTTTTTCAACTGATTTTACAATTGCATATTTACACACATCACCAACTAACGTGCTTATTTTTACGTGTTTGCTTCAGTGAGGGTGCTCAGCTGTTTTTGCATTTGCAATTGAAATACTCCGCTGTCTCAGAATGTTGGATATATAGTATCTTGTATCAATGTTCATTGTGTGCATTGAATATTATATGTTACTAAAACTACGTGTTCAGCAGTGACGGCCTGGCAAAATGTTCAAATGTTCGTGAATGACATCGACTAGAATGCTGTGCTGAAAAAGTTTGAAAGCAAAATCTGTCCGCGGTAACCTTTATTTAGTAAAGTCGAGCTTCTTAGGCGTTACCACATTGCATTGCATCGGTAAATAAGCTCGTCTAGGCGACGCTCACGTCACAGTCAGGCACTTTGTTTGTTAAGCCTAGTTATCTGTCCTGCTTGCATGTGCACCAGATCAGGTATGAATAAATTTACTACTACAAAATAAATGCTTGAAGGAACAGTTGAAATCACTAGCAACACATTGTATACCTGTTCTAAAAATAGAATAGTGTAGCACATTTTCTAATCTACATAGCATTACTGACACTTCATTTTCTCCAACTGGTGCGCGGTTGTCGCCTTCTTAACCACTGCTGATTGTGTATACATCGCTGCAATTGGTGCCGTGCATTCCACGGTGTCTCCTCTAGCATGATGTCATGCGGCTGTTGGCTACTCTGTCTTGGTCTTTTCTGTATCAAGCTTAGAGCTGGCGTCACGTAGCATGGCGGCCGTGCATTTCAAAGCAAATGCCGTATGCTTGTCGTAGCTGTGTAGATAGTGATTGTGGTTGTGCTGATGAAAACTACACATCCAAACGACTTTTGTACTTCAGTCTTGGCGCCTTAGATTCTTTTTCGGCATGCCAATATGTTGATGGCAAGTAGTCAACCTGCCATGGATCTTTGCTTGAAGCACCTGTACGTAAATACCGAATGTGTCAAACTAAACCATTCATGCAGGATTTTCGATAAATATTACTCACCTTACTCTAGGCGTCCAAAGGCTATACCACTCACCATGTCTCTCCACAAAATCCACATCAATTTTCTATCTTTGTTCCAATGAAATCTGAACATTTTTTTCCCATTTGGCGCTGTTTTCTACAGCTACACAGCCGACTATGATCGTGCGAGTGACTAGATCGCAACACAATTGAAAGAAAAGACCTGTCTACGGCTCCAAAAACGCGGCCAGCGAAACAGCGTGCCACGGATATCTTGAACTAGAAGCTGTTGCTGATGGCGAATCTCATGAGGCGTTGTGGGTTTCTGCCTCACCTATTTTATCAAGGAAACACCGCGATTTATCTCCCCAAACGCAGCAGCCATGCACTTCTTCTTGGGGAAGGTTCACTTGAACTTCTTTGCGCTCATCGGAATGCTTCCACTGTTTGTATAGCACCTTCATTTCTTCAGTTCTGGAGTACATCATGGAGGTACTAGAGAAGTGTCGAAATGACACCCGTTTGTCATTTTGTTTTGATGATTAGTCAGTATTTTAGGAACTGGCTTTGCATGCAGTTTGCAGCACTGGAGTCTCTCTCTGTATCCAACCATGGTATACCATCTGTACTGTATTGAGCTGACTGCAATATTTTGGGAAGTGAATTACTCAGCCCGAAAACTCTGACCGAATAATTTTCCCGAACTATCAGATCCGTTCAGTCACCAAGATCATTGTTTTACACTTGCTTCATTCCCAGTCAGTCTGCATTGTAAATATTGTGCATCATGCTTCTAATTTCCTATACTATTGCAGTGCCTTGCTGTCATGTATTTAAAGTCGTGCTGTACACATTGCTCAATATTCGATGAATTTCAGGTGCACTGCACTGCTCAGCACCCCGAAATTGAATCATAGCACACACTTCACACTTATTTTAGGCATGCTTACATGGGTGCTTCGCGTCAAGAACTGAGAGCTGCGGCCTCTTAAGATAGACAGGCGCACTAAACAAATTGTACAACACATATGCGTTGCATCATTAAATTTTATTTGCTTTTTATTTGGGGGCAATTTTGACTGAGAAAATTATAGGCATCGTATTTTATGAGCTAAAATATCTCTCTGGAGTGTCAACATGCCAAAGCAAGCTTCTCAAAATACACTCATGTTGACTGTATGTTTGTTAAGTTCAAGAAGCAGTTAATTTTGTAATGATTTGCATAAATTTATGTGACTAAATTAGTGCGTAAACATCAGCCTGCAAATATGATGTGCAACACTTGAATAGTTATAAATTAAGGAGCACATGCATCTGTTGCGGTCAGCAACACAGGAGGCAGTATGATATCAACAACTGAATATTCATGGATACATATGAACTAATAGATGACTTATTAAGGTAGTTATTGCAACTCTTTGGAGGTACGTGTTACTGGAAAGTACAGACTCCGTAGTATGTTGTGCTTACCGAAAAATTTTCAGCAAGTGCTCCTGGAGAGTGAATGATAATTCGACAAGGTTTGAAGAATAGGCCCTTGCTCAGTCATCAGTCAATCTAAAATATCTCTCTGGAGTGTCAACATGCCAAAGCAAGCTTCTCAAAATACACTCATGTTGACTGTATGTTTGTTAAGTTCAAGAAGCAGTTAATTTTGTAATGATTTGCATAAATTTATGTGACTAAATTAGTGCATAAACATCAGCCTGCAAATATGATGTGCAACACTTGAATAGTTATAAATTAAGGAGCACATGCATCTGTTGCGGTCAGCAACACAGGAGGCAGTATGATATCAACAACTGAATATTCATGGATACATATGAACTAATAGATGACTTATTAAGGTAGTTATTGCAACTCTTTGGAGGTACGTGTTACTGGAAAGTACAGACTCCGTAGTATGTTGTGCTTACCGAAAAATTTTCAGCAAGTGCTCCTGGAGAGTGAATGATAATTCGACAAGGTTTGAAGAATAGGCCCTTGCTCAGTCATCAGTCAATAGTTAACGTGGAAGTGGAAGAATCACTGATAATAAAAAATGCACATCTGTGCGTCTACTTGAGCACTTTCTTGAATGCCCATGCATACACGGCTTTATTTCGTATTCACTCACCAAATATAAACAGTGAAAATGGTGGTAGCGGAGAAGAGGCTCGTTATTTAACACCTCTTCAAGACAGTAGGGAGGTCCTTGCTCTGTTAGGAGTGCTTACTCCGGATTTTATGGCATTAGAGCATCTCTACTGAGTGGTAATATTTTGGGTTTATATATACACTCCCAAGACTCCGCCCCTCCTCCAAATAAAAAAGTCGCAGAAGGCAGCAACTCAAGAAAGAAAAAGAGCCCTGAAGGATAGCTCTGGCAATTAGAAGCTTGTTTCAGAAAGACAAGAATTAGAACCCTCTTCCAGAAAGACAAGAAAATATTTACAATAGAACGAGTGGATTGAGCAACAAATAGAGGCTTTGGAAAAAAGGAATGGCAGGCTTCAGAACCCCTCTCAGACATAGGTCGGCAAACTCCCTCACAAGCCGAGTCACTCAAACTCGGATTGGGCCATAAATGAGAACCTGAATGAGCCATATGTGAATTGTATTTTGTGATTGAGTGAGCTTCACACTTCTTTTGGTCGGCCTGTGCTTTCAACACACCTTCGAAAATTTAAAGATAAAATGTTTGGTGAGCCTGTAGTTCGCGCTCTCTTCTATTTCATTATTCTCTGGTTAACACTGGCCTATATGCCCTATGTAGGTATGGGCGAAGCTAAAAGGAACATTTTACTTTGCGCCTGTATGGTAATCAACAAAATTTTTGGTATGTTTACAAAACAAATGAAAGTTCAGCTTTTTGTCCCCTCTCATTGTTTTTCAGCATGAGTGCGCATATCTCAACTAGTTCCTAGTCTCTTGGTGGCGATAAAACATTGATTTTATGTCTATTTATCACTTTCTTCAGCTTCTGAGCAATGTTGTGAATGTAAGGACTACCCACGACACACCCGTTACTTGCTACGCGTCTCGCTTATTATGTTCACAGAAGTCCAACATGAATCTCTACCAACAAGCTCAGCTGTCCGTCACTCTAAGTTGTCAATTTCTATATTGTAGTGAACACTCTTTTTCATAATTTCTTAGTACCTAATAACTGTCACCCTTCAAGTTTGTCATGTCCTCCAGGTCAGGCACCTTTCGCACAAACTGCAGCTGCTGCCACCACTACCACGGCCTAGATTTCACTTCAGCCATTGCTGCATCACAGCAAGTATTACAACTTCTGAGCCGCTACCACAGTCCTTCCCAATGATGCCTCAAATTGACAGGGCTTCACACGCGTCTCAAGGGAGCTATCAGGCACGTGTGCACTGCTAAGAAATTTAGCTATCAATGGAATTGATGTTTTTAATGGGCAGATTAATTGACAAGTCTGCCAACTTCATGCTTCTTGAACATGGTTGAAGCTACGCTCGCCTGTCAGTGCAGGGAACCAAGTTTATGTGAATTTCAAAGTAGCTTTTTTAATTTTATTTTACAATACTGCATGCCCCTTATCTGGCCCATACAGGAATGGGTTGAACTTGAATACAGAAAATGTGAGGAAAATAGACAAAACTTATGTACAAAGCAAATAGGAGCAAGAAATATGCATACTGTACAGTAAACAAGGTTTTCATATAAGTTCTGTATTCTGTTCATGAATTTGACACAAGAGCAGTTCAAAATATCAGTGGGAAGCATACTCCATTGCGAAATGGTGTGCAGAAATAAATAAAATTTGTAAGGGTTATGTTATTAATTTTGTGTATGAAGAATGCAGGGCAAGCAAAAATTAGAAGAAAGTATTTTTCGTTGTTTAGTAGATATGAAAGCAGATTCTTTTTTGACAATTTTCATATACTGTGCAATCCTGAGCAAGTTCTCCCACTATGGCGAAGGTGACGTGATTTGGAGGATTGGGGGGGGGGGGTTCTTGCTCGGTCTTGCATCGAAAATCAAGATTGTGGGGATAAAGTCACGTGTGCTTAAACGAAACTGATACAATTTAATAAATATACATAAATTCACCATGATTCTGCAACCTCGTTGCCCTTTTAAATAAAGAAAGTGAAGGAAACTGCCGAAATAGCAGGAAGGTTGGGGGGGGCAGGGAGGTGCTTGCCAGTTGTTCGAGCATGTTTTAAATATCTTGAAAGAGAGAGAATGGAGCTTGCTTAGGTGGGGGCGCTTGCTTTAGATATTACACTATTGTCCTCATCCTGCGTACCTTTTTAATCAACTGAAAAAAAGCGACCTGAAAGCAAGTGGCCCTTTACAGATGCTATATTTGTAGCTTCTTTTCTTTGTAAATTGACAAAAAGCATGAAGTTTAGCAATTTTTTAGGGAAAAGAAAAAGCTGTCCAACTAGTAATGTTTAAGCATTCACTGAACTTAGACACAGTGAAATAGATAAGGTTGCGCAACAAAAAAAGTTAACAGCACAGAAAACATTGTGCAATTTTCCTTGCATAAGTTGAACTCCATCTTCTCAAAATGGCATTTTTGTGTTATGTAAGTATGATAATTTTAAAATGGCAAAAGATATCATGCTTATTGTGCACATACTCAAGCAACGCATGGTGGTGTACTGAACTGAACTTGATCGTTTAGAATAACTTTCATTTGATCTAATAAAAAGTGTGCAAAAACTTGTCTAAAATCATGTACAGGAGCAAAAAATTCATTTTTTTTGTAAAATAAACCATACGTCGGTTCGGTCAAAAAAACACAAGGCTCTAAACAAATTAGTGTAAACATCTGGTCGCTATCATTATTACATGCTCAAAAATGATTACAATAGGGCAAAAAATACGTGGAAGTCTGGGACTTGCCCGGTCTTCTCTAAGCAACACAGTGCTCTGAAATAAGGCAGAATTTCCATACACCCGCAGACCTGTCTTATTCAATATAGGCAAAGTAGATACATGGTGCAGAAAAGTTATTGTCACTACCCCTTATTAGGAGGCAGTAACCAGGTAGACTCAAATGGCTGACTTCACAGCCCTCAAAAGGCGCTGCTAAAGCTTGAACAGTTTAACATAAGGTCCTTTTAGCAGGGTTGAAACAGCTGCGCCAATTGCGCCAATTTGGTACAATTCCCGATTGTTGCACCGAGCCGTGCTGAACCCGTGAAATTGTTAAAATTGCACCACACTGCACCGAAATGCCCAGCCAGCCTCAATTTTTTTCAGGTGTACTATTTTCGGTGAGCAATGCAGGCCATGTCAGCCACGTGCAGCTTTGCGCCATCAGTCAAAGCGCGCTGACCCGAACTACAGTGCCTAGAATATACTTAAAGTAATCTAGCCACCCACCCTATGCTCTAGAGACGTTATCAACTAGAAAAAGTAACAACACCGCATGCCCATCGGTCCGCTGACCGCAGCAGATAGGTATCGGCAGTACGGCGGAACTTCAAAACAAAAATGTGTTGATGTAGCCACCACTGCTCGCGGCTATGGCTTATTAGAAAGCCATAGCCGCGAATTTCAGAAGAAAACGCGGCTATGGCTTATTAAGGCTCGAACAAGCTCGACCTGCTGCAAATGTCGCAGTTGATTACCTTAGCAATGGCACATAACATATTTTTGTTTAGAAGTTGCGTCGTCCTTGCCGCGGTCTTTGCAATAGATATCTGGTACCGTCGCCGGGACAACGGGCGCGCGCCGTTGTTACTTTATCCGGTCAAACTCGCCTTGCAAGGGAGCCAAAACGGCACATAGCCCCACGCTTAAAATGATGAGTGGAAGGGGGGTGGTGAGCGGTTAGAAATTTTGTTGACTTTCGTTCTAAAGCTGCTTGAGTCATCTTTGCGGCGGTAGACCTGTGCCCCGCGAAAAAGCGTGTTGAGATTTACAAGGGGCTGTTCGCTATACTGGGACGCTTTACATTTTGCTAAGTTACTCATGCGTTTGTACACCGTTCAATTCTAAGTACCAGTATAATCACTGACGTATAAATAAGCTACTGGCAATTATTCGAAACAATGTGACATTTGTGCTTCTCTACAGAAACAAACTAAATTGTGCGGCAATTTTTTTCACCACCTCTACTTCTCGTTTTTACGAATCTTCCAAATTTTAAGCTCACAATATTGGCAGATTGATATTGAAATCCTCAGTTTGTCAATTGATTTAACAGGTGCAGTAAATGCTAATATGAACATTAGCATTGGTTCCATAGCGAGGTGGTTCAAAATAGTACCTTCATTGAAATAGTAGTAAATAGTATGGTCACACTACATAATTTAGGTTATGTTGAATTGTTTAAACATGTTTTTTTCTCTAAACGTAAGCCTACTTTTTTACTGCTCCAAATTCGCTATGTCATGATAAAAATGCATGTGTTTTTTCCATAACCAGCTCCGAACTTGGAATTCGGTTCTCCAAAAGTAACAATTTGCTGCCCTGAAAATAGCTCCAAATAGTATTTAGGCTGTTGCACCCCTGTTCTAGCACGCCAGCAAATGCCGGTTGCGGTCCGAAGATTAAGTCTAAGCTCAGAGTTTTGTTACAAGCACGAAGCAATGAATGAAATAGGAGCAAATGGGAATGCTATACAAAAATTAGCACCTAACTCTTCAGACTCGATCTCACAAAATGAAACACTGGTTAAAGTCAATGTCAGTGCTGCTGAAAGTGAGTGGGTTTTCGTGCTGTCAGTATCCTCAACAAATAGAAAGTGCTGAGAGCAAACCACGTAAACAAGCCGAGTAGTGATATTTATACAAAGCACGCACCAGCACTGATAACTGCGCCCTTATGTTCAATGTTCAGCAGCTGTTGAAAGTGTCCACATAATTGCCATTGCAATAATTTATTCTAAACGAACGGCTAGTTGAATCACTGAACAACTCAAATGAATTTAACAATGGTTAAACAATCAAGTATTGCTCAACAAAAGCATGAAACTCAGGCACTCCAGATTATTCAATTCTTCAAGCAATGATTTCATCACCAGCCCGACTAGTCCCTCCATGTAGACTGCAGTGTTGACCAGGGGCTCCCCTGCTGCAGTCGGTGAATACTTGTTACTCCCCAGTGTCACTGTGTGAGACTCTCTTTCAAAACAGCTCCTCAGTGACTGCACAGCATCATCTATTAGGTCTTCATCATAGACTGACTGATGCCCTAATAAGGTGCTATTAGGAGCTGTTTGGTATGCAAAACATCACACTGCGTTGTTTCAAATTTTTTCTAGTCAGTTTTTTTCTCGGAAGGTGTGTCAGATGATAGATGGTACTACTCAATTATGTAACACTTCTCTGGAGAACCGAAACACTCTTCTATATCATAACATATTGCTTCACCAACTGAACCACTTCTGCATTTACCCTGTCTCTGCGTGCTTATATTGAGCAGCTCCCTGCACAGGTTAAAAATAAATCTGGGAGTCATTCACACTCACTCATGAAATATATTTTTGCCTTAGGCCTTATTAGTGGACTCGGACTCGCGGCTCAATGCAAGCCTGACAAGTCTGGTGAGTCGACTTCCGAGTGCGTTAAAATATGAGGATTTTTCCACACATGGTTTCAATTGTCCTGAACAGCAATATGTTGCATAATTGGTGCTCCAGTTGACGATCTTTTCTACACATGGTTTCAATGCTCCTTAAGAGCAATGTGTTGCATAATTGGTGCTCCAGTTACAACCTTTCAATCTCAGACCTTAATATAGTGACTGCAACCCACTAAGGTCATCTCTATTCAAAAAGATGACACCTCAGATATTTTAAGAGAACGTCTCGTGAAAACATTCACAGGAGGGCATGTCAAAGAAAATGGACTCTCTCCTCCCCTTCTTGTAGTTCTGGCCTCTCAAATATAAATATTGAGTAGGTGCACAAATGCTTGTGCATTGAAATATCTGTGAGCTGTGAAAATTGAGAGGTCAAGGCGCAATGCCATGTGAAGGGAGGCCGCAACACGGCCACGAGACACTGCAAGGTGCCAACTGGAGCACCTAATATGCAATATGTTGCTTTCATGGAGCATTGAAACTATAGGTGAAAAAGATAATCATATTTTAACGGACTCGGAAGTCGACTCACTAGACTTGGTCACACTTGCACGGAGCCGCGAGTCTGATGGAGGCTAAAAGACAAAATATGTTTCATGAGTGATTGTGAATTATTTCCAGATTTTTGTTTGCAAACCTAGGCACGGCACTGCTCAACATGAGTGAACAAAGACAGAAAAAACGCAGAAGTGGTTCGGTCGGGCAGAGAAGTGTTGAATTTCAAGTAGTGCCATTGGTCGTCGTGCTTGTGATCCACTGCAGACTAATACACGCACAAGAAAAAAACACAGGGTATGTTTCATGTACAAGCTAGCCCCTATTACTGCTTTATTTAGGCATGACGCACGAGATGTGACTAGCTTCTGGGTCGCACGAATACCAGGATGGCTCATGCTGTGCAATTGATCGAGAATTGCACGACGAAAAGCTGAAGGCACGAAGGGCCGAGGGACATCAGTAGACGTTTCGCACGTTATTAATGAGGTAGAAAATGGAAGCGGCCACTCCGTGAACGTTAGAGACGTGGATGAAGAGCGAAGACGATGCAGCTCAGGATCGTTGCTTTGGGCAGCTGCTAGCTCTTCCATGTCAAGTGGTATCTGGGTCGACAAGGCATCGATGCGGGATAGTGCATCAGCAGCAGCATTTTCCGGCCCATGTACGTGTCTGAGATCCACAGTGAGCTCAAAAATAAAGCATAGTTGACGGATCTCCCATGCAGTATAATTGCTGTGATTGCGATGGAAGGCAAACGTCAGGGGCTTGTGGTCTGTAACGACGTAAAAGTCCCGGCCCTCCAATAAATGACGAAAATGTTTGATGGTGAGGTATACCGCGAGGAGTTCTCGGGCAAATGTACTGTATTTTGTCTCTGGTGGCTCCAGTTTTTGCGAGAAAAACCCAAGTGGCTGCCGATCGGATACGTGCTGCTCGAGAACAGCGCCAACTGCCACGCTTGATGCATCGGTGATGAGACAAATTGGGGCATCAGGGACGGAATGTATGAGCATGGTAGCGTCTGCCAGAGCCTTCTTGGCAGTGCAGAAGGCATGCAGCGTCCTTGGGCTACTCCCGTGGCGCAGCCAGGTCTTTCTTTTTAGCCAATAGGTCGGTCAAGCGCTTTAGCAATGTGGCGAACTTTGGAAGAAAGCGGATGAGGAAGTTTAGTAGGCCCAGTAATTCTAAGAGTCTCTTCAGTGATGTCGGAGGTGGAAAGTCTTGAATAGCCTTCACTTTGCTGGCGAGTGGTTGGATACCCTTTGGAATGACAAGGTGGCCTAAGAACTCTATTGTACCGACGCCGAAGAGAAACTTATTGGGATTAATTACGAAGGCGTAATCATCCAGGCGGTGGAACAGGGTGCGCAGGTGGGGTTCATGCTCAGGGCCGGATGAGCTTGCTACAAGGAGGTCATCAAGGTAGGCAAATACGAAATCAAGACCTCGCGTGACCTCGTTGATAGTGCGCTAAAAGGTCTGTGCAGAGTTGCGCAATCCAAAAGGCATCCTCACATATTCAAACAGACCGAACGGGGTGGTGATGGCCGTCTTCGGAATGTTGCGGGTTCTACAGGAATCTGATGGTAAGCCTTCATTTAGTCAATCTTAGAGAAGATTGTGCACCCAGCCAAATTTGATGTGAAATCCTGTATGTGTGGAAGTGGATAATGGTCTTGTAAGGTGTGGGCATTGAGAGCGCGGTAATCCCCACATGGTCTCCAGTCGCCATGATCTTTCTTCGGCACCATATGGAGTGGCGACCCCCAGTTGCTGGAGGAAGGCCGCACAATGCCGAGTTCAAGCATGTGCTCAAACTCACGGCGGGCGATGGTGAGGCGTTCTCCAGATAGTCGACGGGGACGTGTAAAAACAGGAGGTCTAGTGGTCACAATGTGGTGAGTGATGGAATGCTTCACCAGTGACTTTCTGGTATGCGGCTTCGTGATGCTGGGAAAGTCGTCGAGTATTTTTGCATACGGCGAAGCAGGTGTTAGAGCTCGCAGTCCCGTTGGCGAGGAAGTACAGAGTACACCGTTGATGGAGAGGCGGGTGTTGAGATCAATGAGGCGATGAGCATGCATGTCCACAGCAAGGTTGAAAAAACCGAGGAAGCCCGCTCCAATAACAGCTTGCGAGACGTCAGCGAGGATGAAAATCCAGCAGAACGTACGGCGTAGTCCAAGGTTAAGTGTAAGAGAGCGTTGGCCGTATGTGCGAATGACGGAATTGTTGATCGCTTGGAGTGGGCAGGTCTGTTCGTAGTGACGGCGATCTGCACACGAGGCCGGGATGACGCTAACCTGGGCTCCTGTGTCGACTAGGAAGCAAGCGCCAGTGATCTTATCAGAAACATAGAAAAGGCGGTATGACTTTCGACCAGTACCACTTGCTGCCCTCAGTGGCCGGTCGTCGCACTTCCCGACCAGGAGCACGGGCGAGTGCACTTGCGAGCAGAGGCACTGAATCGGCGGTGGTACCAGCACATGGTTGGGGATGAAACGTCCCGCGGTGCGTCCGGTGGCCGAAGTTCCGGAGAACGTGGGGGCATCGAGGAGCGACTGTGTATCTGGAACCTGGATAACGGTCGACGATGTGCAGGTACAAATTCATCGAGGCGCCTGACAAGGGCGTCCAAACGGTTCTCGATGCTCGCGAGCACGGGTCTGCAGCGGTGGCCGGTGGCGGTGTGGTGACGGCGTTGAGGCTATTTGCCCGCGAGTAGTCCGCCACTCGGTCAGCCATTTCAGCGAGTGTGTCTAGTGGGACATCTCGTGCAGCTATGAGGACCGGGACCATGCTCTGCGGTAGGCGCTGGAGGAACAACTCACGTAGCAGCTTCTCCTCTTGAGGGGCCACCAAGGAGCTGGCGCAAGCGTCGCAGGAGCTGTGATGGGTGACGGTCACCGAGCTCTGTAACCGTGATGAGCTGTTGGAGTCTGCTGTGTTCGGACTCAGACTTGCGGGAAATGATAGCTGCCTTACACGTGTCGTAGGGATGGCTCGGGTGTGGCGACGCTAAAATATCAGCTAAGTCGTCGGCTACGTCCGGAGGTAAGCAGGATACCAGATGTCAGTGCCTGGTCTGTTGGCTGATTTGCCGTAGACGGAAGTGCGCCTCAACCTGCAGAACCATGTGCTGGGGTTGTTGGGCCAAAATGGTGGCAGGTTGACATGTTGAATCGCAGCGATTGCAGCACCGCTAGGTTTGGCATCTTCTTGGGCATCAGGACCGGTAGGATTGGTGGCAGACCCAGCGGGATCCATGCGGGATGATCGGGGCTGTGTGTTCTTTTTCGGGTCACCATTAACTGACAGAGCTAACACGAAAAAGATCCAGCCCTGACAGCAGTCAGCTTTCGAACTGATTTTTTATTATCACGTTGCACCCGCCGCGCGGCCCAAATGCCAACTTCTTCCTTGACGAGCGGCGCATTTAGACGCTACAAGCATTTTGTTCTATTCATTCATTTAGTCTACTGAACTTTCGAAGCTCCATTAAATTGCCATTGTGGCATATTCGTATTTTTTACACTTTATAAACTGGCATTGCCTTATTGCCATGCTTAGGCAAACATTACTTATGACCCTTACTACTTGCCCAAAGGTACCGGGGATGTTCTGCAGAAGGACTTGTTTTTTGGCTAGTTTATGCTTGCTTAAAATTATACGGTGTGAGTAAACTCTACCTTCTACCCACTCCCTCTGTTCCCTTGAGCCGAGCTCTCCCAGCTGTGTAGCGGCTGTTGCTGCAGAAGGGAGTGGAAGGTTGGTTGCTTCTCGGTGTCCGTCTTGTCTTGTCGTGGCTGCTGCTGCTTGTTCGGGGATGGAAGCCAGCACATTTCGAACGTTACACCAACTCGACTTTATATACAAAATCTTATGTACATATTTGCAAGACTTCACCGTCGGAACCGTCGCATGTTGCCTCGGCAGAGCCGATAGTGCAGAGCACTCTTTGCTGCGACCAGAACCCCCGCGAGGACTCGGAAGCCAGATTTTCATACCTCGGTTGCCCCTCCCGATTCCCCTCACGGCCAACCAAAGCAAATTTCTCCGTTTATTGGCAGACAAAACACTTGTTGCCGTCCCCTCCTCTCGCTCTCTTCTTCCCGCACTCAAGAGCTCGGTCGGAAAGAGAGAGACGAAAGGACCGGCCTGCACACAACGTTCCGCGAATTCTGTGAACGCACACAATGATGGTGCCGTTCGGCTGAAGGCTCCTGCAATACCGCGAGATGATTACGCTGTCCAGCTCGACAGCTGTCCCGCGGACTCTAATCCTGACGGATGGGTGCCTATGCACTGTCCTCACGTCACCCGCCGACAATCCGCAGTCCGGGGACCATTTATCTGGTTGCTAGAAGTGGCGACTGACCGCGGTATTCTTGCCAGAAGGGGCGCGCTTACGCCGAGAATATCGTCTTCCGAGAATAGGCTTTTTGGGAAGCGCGCCCTTTTGAGACTGAGAAGACTCGCTCCCATGGCCTGTGACGCCAGACCTTACACGCATTTTCCAAGATTCGCGCAAGAGCTCAAATGCAGCTAGCGAAAAGGTATGGTGCCACACGTCCCCAACCCTGGGGCCACACTTCTCAGTTCCTTGAACGCCAGAGGCATTCCTCCAACGCGTGCAATACTTTCTCTGCGCAACCCTTGCGGCCCCACCAAACGGACTCCACCACCTAGCAAAAAAGGAGAAAAAACCGACACGAGGTCACTGTGTACGCAAGTACAATCTCTAAAGCAGGCAAGTCAAACAACAACGAACTTCTACATGCTTACAGTCGTACATATACACACAAAAAACACTTCACTGAAACACACACACACCCTTCCGCACATGGTGCAGTTCAAATTCAACCAAAATACCAATAACTCATGCATGCTACACACACGCACAAGAGAAACAATACACTTCACTGAGGCACATAGACCTTTCAACACGTGGTGCTGTTCAATTGTCCACAGGTTCGCGCACGTCACTCTTGAGTGTCTACCATGCGCCTAGTCCTCTGGTGTCTCGAACCCCGGAGCACCGCTGCCGATTCTCCAGCAATCATTAGGCACCCTCGAAAGCGCATGTGCGCTGCCATGCTCGACGCATTTTCTGTGCTGCACCACGACATGATACTGCTGAAACGCCAAGGCCCAACGGGTAAGCTTAGCCCCAGGAAGAGTGCCCGGGGTGAGAAAAGCTAGTGAGTTGTGGTCTGACACAACGGTAACCTGTGCGCCGAAAAGCCAGAAGTCAAACCTTTTCAGACCCCAGATGACTGCAAAGGTCTCTCGCTCGATAGTCGACTAGCGCGTTTGAGTTGGAGAGAACTTGTGGCTCGCAAATGCGATCGGCATCTTGGTACCATCCTCCGCACGTTGCGACAGGCAGGACTCCAGCCGCAACCGCGGACGCGTCTGTAAACAGCCAATACGGCCTCTCGGGATCTGGGGTCGATAATGCTGCTGCCTCACACTGTGCGATCTTAAGCCGCTGAAACGCCCTTTCAGCTTCCGCGGACCACGGAATTTGGTTCAGGATTCGCTTCCCCGTTAGCTCTGTCAGGGGCCTCGCTACCTCTGCGTAATCTTTCACATAGCTTCGGTAGTAGCCACACAGGCCCAGTACGCTGCGTAGTTATCCTTTTGTCTCCAGCGCCTTCAAACCTTTGATCGCTGCAAGCTTCTCAGGGTCAGGTGCATGCCGTCCCGAGCCCACCACATTTCCCAAATACCGCATCGATGAACGAGCTATCTGGCACTTATCCCTCTTGACCTTCAGGTTAACTCGCTTTAGGGTCTCAAGCACCTACCCAAGGTGTTCCGCGTGCTCTGCGAGCGTTTCGCTAAAAACGGCTAATACAACCAGGTATGCACAGCAGTATCCGCTGTGTGGCCTTAGCAGTTCGTTCGTTGCCCTCTGAAATGTTTGGGCAGCGTTTTTCAGACCGAAGGGCATTACCGTTCAGGCAAACTGTCCGCGATGACACGCAAACGCTGTCAGCAGGCGGGAAGAAGACTCGAGTGGTACCTGCCAAAAACCTTTTCGCAGGTCGAGCAGCGTTATGTACTTCGCTTTTCCTACGCTCATCATGAGTTCTCGCTGAAGGGCCATTGGGTATACGTCCGCCACCGTCACTGCGTTTAATGCCCGAAAATCGACACAGAGTCGCACGCTGCCGTCTTTCTTCGAAACGCATACCAGCGGATGGACATACGGGCTCTCGCACGGAAAGATCAACGCCAATTCGAGCAGCTCGTCTACCTGCCTCCCCGCCTCGGCCTACAAGCTTTTGGGTACCCTGTACGGATGCGGGCTTCTGCGGACAAACCCTTCTTGCAACCTTACCTCGTGTGGCCTTACTGCCGCTACCGTCGGCCCCCAGCCAAACTGCTCCACATGCCTCCTGAACACTTCGCAGATCACCCCGCGTTCCCGTTCTACAAAATGGGCTACCATATCGCGGGATGGAAAAACTTCTTCACAACGCATTTCCCTGGCTGTGGGGCGCACTATACATCACCGAAATCACCGTCCTCCTCGAACATTACTCCTACCGACATAACTCTGGACTGATATGGGCGCAGCTTATTCACGTGCACCAGTTTTCGGTTACCTGCTGGCATCTGCACGAAGTATGAATGCTCGCGGTATCTCTCGGTGACACTGCCTGGCCCTTCCCATTTCGGAAACAATTTCCCTTGTCGTTCATTATCGAACACCAGTACCAAATTACCGACGTTAAACTCTTTTGCCTTCGCCCTTTTGTTGAGTTGCGCAGCGTAGGTGTTTTGCGGTTTCAAGCTGACCATTTCCGCAACCTGCGCCGCGCGCCTCAGCCACCCTCGTAACTCTTCCATGTACGCCGCTGGCGACGCCCCCAACTCTCCCGACACTGCAGTTTCCCCCGTCCAAGCCCTCTTAAGTATGCTTAACGGACCCGTTGGTTGCCTCCCATAGAGCATCTCAAAAGGCGCTACTCCGGTCGTATCGTGTGGGACTTCCCTGTACCCCCACAGCAAGAAAGGCACAAATCGATCCCAATTCCTACCCATCTTTACTATTATGTGGTATAGCATGTTCCTAAAGGTCCTGTTCCATCGCTCGACTGCCCCATTGCTCTCAGCGTGTCCCGGCGTGGCAAATCGAGGAGAGCAACCAAGTTTCTTCAAACACTCTCTTGTCAGTGCCGCTGTAAATTTAGTGCCGCATTTGGACGCTATAACCTCGGGTATGCCTGTTCTGCTAAATACTGCCAGAAGTGCATCGCGGGTAGCCCTAGCGCTTAATAAACGCAAACACACCACCTCGGGCCAGCGCGTGCATAAGTCGATGACGCATAAACAGTACTTAAGGCCCCGGCCTAATACTGGCTCCAGCGGCCCAATAACGTCCACGTTAGCCTGCTGAAACGGATATCTTGGTCTCGTAAAGGGTTCGATCGGGACGCTGTCCCCGCGACGTCATTCTGCCCTCGCTTGGCAACCATGACAACTGTTGCAGTGCCGTCGTACGTCATCTCCTACGCCTGGCCAATAAAAACTGTACTTGAACCTAGAGCACGTTTTACGGCAACCAAAATGCCTGGCCCAGCCTGACTCGTGCGCCAGTTGCAAAACTTCCCCTCTGCGGCATTCCGGCAGTACCAGCTGCGTTACCAATTGCCCCAACACCTTATCCTTTTGATAAAGTAACGCGTCAATTACTAGCATACTCTGTCTTTTCCTGTCGGCACTCCTCTCCACTCTTCCTGTAGAGTCGGGTCGCCCCGTTGTTTCTCGCTAAATTCTTCTGACGCGGACCTCTCCTTCATGCCAACGCTCGGGGCTTCGTTAGGCAACACGCTGTCATCCCACTGATCCCCTTCATAGCGGCTTGCTACAGCTGCCTCGCTGATCAACACCTTCCCTGTCGCGTGTCGCTCTACCAATTTTACACGAGTGTCCACCTCAACCTGATGCCATACGGCCTCGGCGTGCTGAGGCTCGCTTTCAAACTCTGGCCGAGCGCCGCCCACTTCTGAGGTAACCTCCACTACCCCTTCGAGGGTGTTCTCCTCGCGTAGTAGTTTCCATGCTTCTTCGGAAAGTAGGCAATCTGTACATGCCGTTAGACGGTCTGTTAACGCGCACAAAACTGGGACTGGTTCCCTAACGTCAGAAAAAACTCCACGCTCGCACGACATAGTCAGTGGAATAACTGCGAGCTTGGCCTGTACTTTCTCCCCGAACGCCGAAGTCAGGTTGACCATCCCATGCGGTTGCACCAACTCTGGCGGGACCACGCTCTCACGGACTACTGTAATTTGCGCACCTGTGTCCAACACTGCTCCTATATGTTTGTCTATGCAGTTGAGCGATACTGAGATTAAATAACTGTGTGCGGCTGGGGGACCTTCAATCGAAACACACGCCGCTAAGCTGTCTTTACTGTTCGGAAGCACTTCCGTCGGCTGTTTCTGACGCTGCGGGCAATTAAATTTCTGGTGCCTTGTACTGCCGCAACTGTAGCAGGCCCTGGCTTGCTTTCGCCGCCTCGATACGGTTTTTCCCAGCCCCGCAGCCCTTCATTGTCTCTTCGTCGGATCTAGCCCTGCTCACGCTTTTTGACTCCGCCACGCTTTCCTTCGCCTGCCTCGTGGCGCTGTTCGTCCCCAGTGCTTCTTCAAACGTTCGCAGCAACGCGGGTATCTCAGGGGCGCTCATCCGCGTTCTACCTTATTGGAGTGTCACATGTCACAAGGCCTCCTCCAACAAATTTTTCTTTAATTGGTCGGCCACCAAACGATTGACCAGGCTCTTGAATGTCGACATCCCTTTTGCCTCAAGGTAAATGTAGAGGTAGCTCTCTAAACATGTCGCAAAAGGTCTCCACGCCTCGTTCGCACGCTTACCTGACCCCGAATATCTTTTTAGATATTCCCGGCTGAAAGTCTGAGCTCGTAAAGCACCGTTTGCTTGATTACGTGGTAATCTTTGTGCTCTGTTGGGCCGAGCCGCGTGGGCAAAACGGGACTCTCTCCGCTACCAATGGGAAAACTTAACGTCCCCAAAACTCCCCCGGTACCTCGTACACTTCTGGGGCACTTTCCACGGACTCAAACCACACCGGTGCTTCAGCCTCGGCTGGAAATTTGGGTAACACCCCTGTGAGGACTTTTGAGTAGCGTCCCAGTTCGCTACACGGATACCGCCTGCCGAACTCGGATCCACTCAACCGAGAGCTTCCGCCCATCATCTGCGACAGCGTCTCCATCTCCAACCGCAATTCCTGCAGTCTACGCTCCAGCACGAGATTTCCGAAACGGTCATCTTTCTGGCTCTCCCGCGCACTACCCTCTCCCGGGTTTCCCACGTCGCTCTCGTCCCCCGACTCACAGCTCATAGCCTGCGCTCACCTATCCGTGTTTAAGTGGGCAAACCTCGTGTTCATAAAACGTCGTAAAACTCAAAAAAAGCAGCGCCACCCCTGAAATGTAAGAACACCAGAAGACTCACCTTTTTTGAAGTTGCTGCTCGCTGGTCTCTTGTCGTTCCTGCCGTCAGACGCTCGACATTGCTCGATGTCGCCGGGTCTGTCGCCGGACTGATGAATTGGGATGACCGTAGCTGGACCGCTGGCTTCCTCGGGTTGATGGCTGCCACACCGCCGCCTCCTCAGCTCGGTGTCTTGGCTCTTCGTTCGAACAGCCGATGTCTTGGCTGTTGGTTTTGCGTGCTCTCCGCAACACGACGATGTCCTTGTTGCCCAGACCGCTCCTTCTCGTCGTCGTCTCGATCCTGTCGAACTGTGCCAGTAAAACATAACCTTCTACCCACTCCCTCTGTTCCCTTGAGCAGAGCTCTCCCAGCTGTGTAGCGGCTGTTGCTGCAGAAGGGAGTGGAAGGTTGGTTGCTTCTCGGTGTCCGTCTTGTCTTGTCGTGGCTGCTGCTGCTTGTTCGGGGATTGAAGCCAGCACATTTCGAACGTTACACCAACTCGACTTTATATACAGAATCTTATGTACATATTTGCAAGACTTCACCGTGGGAACCGTCGCATGTTGCCTCGGCAGAGCCGATAGTGCAGAGCACTCTTTGGTGCGACCAGAACCCCTGCGAGGACTCGGAATCCAGATTTTAATACTTCGGCTGCCCCTCCCGATTCCCCTCACGGCCAACCAAAGCGATTTTGTCCGTTTATTGGACAGACAAAACACTTGTTGCCCTCCCCTCCTCTCGATCTTTTCTTCCCGCACTCCACTGCTCGGTCGGAAAGAGAGAGACGAAAGGACCGGCCTGCACACAACGTTCCGCGAAGTGTGAGTACGCACACAATGGTGGCGCCGTTCGGCTGCGGGCCTCCTGCATTACCGCGAGATGACTACGCTGTTCAGCATGACAGCCGTTCCGCGGACTCTAATCCTGACGAATGGGTGGCTATGCACTGTCCTCACGTAACCCGCCGGCAATACGCAGTTCAGGGACCATTTATCTGGTTGCTAGAAGCAGCGACTGTCCGCGGTATTCTTGCCAGAAGGGGCGCGCTTACCCCGAGATTATCGTCTTCCGAGAATCGGCTTTTTGGGAAGCGCGCCCTTTTGAGACCGAGGAGACTCGCTCCCATGGCCTGCGACGCTAGACCTTACAGTGTGTGGTTTTGTGTGAACATTCTCTCTTTTAATGCACTACATCATGATTTCCAGCAGGAACCGGAGAATTCATCGGACCCCTATCACCGATATTACCCACAAGCCCTATAACTCCTGTATGGTCCGTATACCCCATATGCCCCATATGGCCCATAAGCCCTGTATCACCTATATGCCCCATATTGCCCATAAGCCTGTATCCCCCATAAGCCCCATATGGCCCATAAGCCCTGCATCCCCAATATGGGCCATAATCACTGTATCACCTGTATCCAATAACATCGTATGATACGTGTCCTATCTGTGTAGGAATTTTCAGTAGGGAAGAAATATGTCGTCTATGTATCTTCTGTATACCATTGGTTTCAAGGAATTTTGTGCAAGAAATTCTGATTCTAGCTTTCCCATAAATATGTTGGCATAATTAGGTGACATTTTGGTCCCTTAGCGGTCCTGCTGACTTGTCAAGAGTACTCTTGGTTAAACTCGAACGAATTTAATTCGAGGACCATCCTTGTCAAAAATGCGATCGCTGAGAAATCTGGGGTGTCAGACTGTCTATGGTATGTGTACATGTTTTGTAATGCAGCCATGCCGTCATCGTGAGGAATATTCGTATGCAATGAAGAGACATCAAGAGTAACCAACTACGAGTTTTTCGGCACACACAGACCTGCAAAGTCTTGAAGAAAATGTGTGGTGTTTAATGTACGACGCGAGGGTCATGGAATGTGGCTTATTACATTGTCCGCGTACGCTGATATGATTGGTCGACCTTGGTTACCGAGTTCATGAATTTTTGGGAGGATGTGGAAGTGACCTGGGCGAGGGTATGCTGCTCGCATCACTTTGTGGTCAGTGTTGGTTATCTTTTCTGCATTCAACATTTTCTTTAGCTCTGTTGATATGATACGTTTGTATTCGTCTGTCGGATCACCTGGGAGGCGTTCGTAAAATCTTGAGTCGGCGGTATGCTTCTTATAAGTAGTTGGTTGCATTAAGGACGACAATTGCTCCTCCTTTGTCAGCGGGTTTTATTGTTATTTCAGTCCTAGATGCCAAATTTCTCATACCTATTTTTTCAAATTTTCTCAAGTTTTCTCGGTCCTTTTTGTCTGTGGTATTCGCGTACTATATCTTTCTGTACTGTGGTGATATAAAGGTCCAAGCCCTTGTCTAGATTACTGTTCAATGTCCAATCATTTGATTTACGAATGGTGAATGCTTTCATGGTTAGAAGGCCTGTCCATGAAATATTCGCGTAACCATAAGCTTCGAGCGAAGTTGTCGAGGTCTCAAAGTGGCAGCGAAGTCGAATTCATTGAAAAATTTTGTGGTCGGGCAGAAGCTTAGTCCCTAAGATAGCAGTTTTTCTTCGTCAGGTAACAAGCTCGTGTCCGATAGGTTTACAACCACAGTGTCCTAGGGTGTGTTCCTAGATGGGTGTACGTTTGTACCATTAGTGGTTTCCTGGGTGGTGGAGTGTTGTGATAAAGAACTATATCCGGGAACGTGGGTTTGGGCCTATGGTCTCTTTTGAGTTTATGAATTTTTGTGGTCCTGATTGCTTGGTATTTATTCTGTTAAAATGTTGTTAATCTGGTGACTTCTTCGTTCGATAAAGTGTTGTCGCGAAGAATGGTGTTGGTCATAGCGACCAGTTATTTTACCTGCTTATCACTGTGATTAGGAGCCATTTCTGTTAATTTAAGAGATGCCTCAAAAAGGACATTTTCCATGTTATTTTGTCGTGTTCATCTAGATTTGTAGTGGCTGGTGTGAGGAAGAGTGTCATATTCTTGGGGGCTATGGTAGCACGAAGGTACACTTGCAATGTTGATTTATGCATTTCATGCCTAATTCGTTTGTCAGCAAGTTTTCGTACTTTAAGGAAAGTGGCACTGCAACTGGGAAGCGATGAGCTGGACTTACATTTCAGAAGTCAATCTTCTTTTGGGTGCGGGGATGGCACTGATGAGGTGCGCAGGTTGTAGTTATGTCCGGCAGGCCTTCGTCATTGTAGGGAAGATTTCAGCGTTGGGCTCCCGGTGAACGTCTTCGTAGGCAGTTCCGGGGTCCGCAATAGGGGGACGCAGTTTCGTAGTTCGGCAGGCTTCCTTTTGAGGAGAGTTGTAGTAGTGCTGTCGTGTAGTGCATTTGGTCTCGACATCATCAATGGAGGGACGTGTGTTGGCTGTTCAGCAGACTTCCCCCTAGAAGTGGCGCGCTGTTGATGATAGTGAGGGGTTGCTTGTGGCTTGCGGGAGTCACAGTTTCGCCGATCGTCGAGAACTCGTCCGTGATGTTGGGTGGGTGTGGGGCTTCTGGTGTATGTTGATATTGTTATGGGTCACTTATTTAATAAATTAAATACGATGCACTTTGCTCGGCGAACAATATGGCGGCAGTTCATCAACAACCAGTCACTAACGTCGTCTTTCTGTTTCTTGCAGATAGGCTGTGTCGGCTGTTGCGTATCATATCCCCCGGCAGTAGAAGCACCTTCTCGGTGCTTTAGCAACTCGGATGCGGTAGAAAGAGGGTGATAAGACTTGAGTCGAGCTATGTGCACGATGTCACTCGAAGGTGATGGTGATGACGTTAAATCGGCTGGAACAATCTCGTATGTATCGTCAGTCACCTGGCGAACGACGCGGTATGGTCCAGTGTAGCGTGACAGCAGTTTTCAGAAAGCCCTACACGCCAATGGGGGACCAGAGGAGGACAAGGGAACCCGGCGAAAAGTGTACGTTTCGATGATGGGAATAGTAGAGCTCTCCTTGGTGCTCCTGTGAGGCCTGCAGACAGGTGCGGGCGAGTTGGCGTGTGTAGTCGGCTCGCGCGATGGCTTCGCCGGCATAGTCCGTGACAGAGGGCAGCAAGGTGTTCAAATTGTAGGGCGGGTTCTCGGCCGTATAGAAGGTAAAGTGGTGAATAGCCGGCAGTGTCGTGACGTGACGAATTATATGCGAACGTCACAAATGGCTAATGAACGTCCCAGTGCTGGCGGTCGGCCGCTACATATTTAGAAAGCATGTCGGTTATGGTGCGGTTGAGGTGCTCCGTAAGACCGTTCGTTTGCGGTTGGTACGAAGTGGCAAACTTGTGCTTGGCAGAGCAAGAGCGCAGGATTTCATCAACGACAGCTGATCGGAAGGTCCGGCCCTGGTCAGTGAGAAGATGGCGTGGAGCTCCGTGTACTAAAATAATATCATATACCAGAAAGTCCGCCACATCGGTTGCGCAACTCGTCGGATGTGCTCGTGTGATAGCGTACCGTGTCTTATAGTCAGTGGCGACAGCGATCCATTTGTTGCCTGAGCTGGAGACCGGGAAAGGGCCAAGCAGGTCGAGGCCAACTCGAAAAAAAAGGTTCAACGGGAATGTCGATCAGCTGAAGGAATCCAGCTGGTAAGGAAGATGGCTTTTTGCGGTGCTGGCAGGGCTCCCAAGCGGCGATGTAGCGTCAAACAGAGCGGGCAAGACCAGGCCAAAAGAAACGACGACGTACACGGTCGTATGTGTGAGAGACGCCCAAGTGGCCCGCCAAAGGAGCGTCAGGAAGTTGGTTGAGAACAGTCGCACGAAGATGTGCTGATATGACGGGAAGCAAGTCATGGCCATATGGATCGAGGTTATGGTGATACAGGATGCCGTCTTTTACCTGGAACATTTGTAGAGATGCGTCGCGAGGCCTTGGCTCAAGCTTGCCAGTGATGGTTCGCAGAGAAGCATCCAGGCGTTGTTCGTGGCCAAGGTTGAGTAGCTGCGTCACAGACAGAAGGTCTGGAAAGGTGTCAGTAGGGGCAGCCTCTTCCACAGGGTAGCGTGATAAACAATCAGCGTCTTGATGTAACTGCCCTGTTTCGTAAGTTACAGTGAACGTGCATTCTTGTAATCGTAGGGACCAATGAGCGAGGCGTCCTGTAAGATCCTTGAGTGAGGCCAGCCAGCAGAGCGCGTGGTGGTCGGTGACTACCCGGAATGGACGACCGTATAAGTATGGGCGAAATTTGGTGACTGCCCACAGAAGAGCGAGACACTCACGTTCCGTGATTGAATAGCTGCGCTCGGCTGTAGATAGCAGGCGACTTGCATATGCTATAACACGGTCATGTCCGCGTTGGTGTTGCAATAGCATTGCCCCGATGCCATGCCCAGTAGCGTCAGTGCGAACCTCGGTTGGAGCTGATGGATCAAAATGGGCTAAAATCGGCGGTGTTGTAAGAAGCGTCGTGAGCTGGGAAAAAGATGAGGCTTGATCAGCGCCACAGAAAAACGGGTTGTCCTTCTTCAGGACGTTTGTGAGTAGGCGTGCAATGATGGCGAAGTCCATAAGAAACCGTCGAAAGTAGGAGCACAAGCCCACAAAACTGCGAACGTCCTTTGTTGACTTCGGAACAGGAAAGTCCGTGACGGCGCGAATTTTCTCGGGATCCGGGCGGACTCCTGCGGCATCGACGATGTGGCCAAGTACGGTTATTTGACGACGAGCAAAGTGGCATTTCGACGAGTTCAGTTGAAGTCCGGCTCGACGAAAAACTTCAAGAATCGCCGATAAACGCTTGAGATGGGAGTCAAATGTGGGCAAGAAAACGATAACATCGTCTAAATAACATAAGCAGGTTGACCATTTAAACCCTTGGAGCAATGAGTCCATCATTCTTTCGATTGTGGCGGCGCATTACAGAGACCAAAGGGCATAACTTTGAAGTGATAAAGCCCGTCAGGAGTGACGAATGCGGTCATCTCCCGGTCAATCTCATCCAGATCGAAGCCAGATCGAAGGTCGATAGTGGAAAAATACGTAGCATCGTAAAGGCAGTCTAAGCATCGTCGATTCAAGGCAACGGATAAACATCTTTCTTCGTAATTTTGTTGACATGCCTTTAATCTACACAAAAGCGCCATGTTCCATCCTTTTTTTCTAATCAGGACGACAGGAGAAGCCCAGGGACTACAAAATGGTTTAATTATGTCTTTTGCAAGCATCTTTTTGACTTCCTGTTGTAGGACTGTGCGCTCGGATGTGGAAACACGGTTGGACGTCGGTGAATGGAATTCGCGTCACTAGTAATGATGCGATGAGTAACAACACTCGTTCGGCTTAAAGCCGTGCTGACGAAGTCGAAAATGTCACTATAGGACTCCAGGACGCGACGAAGGGCTTCCACTTGATCAGGAGCGAGGTCTGATGGTACCATGTGGTCATCGTCGACGCCCGATGAACGTGACAGAGTTGGTTCATGGTCTGAGTTGCAGCAATCATCCACTCTGAAGGGTTCAACAGTATGGTCTTGTAGAGCAGTAATTTCGGCCAGGGAGATACCTTGTGGAAGAATTTGGGCAGTGAGGGCAAAATTGACAATAGGAAGGCATGTGTGGTTTTCAACGACTGTCAAAATGATGTGCGGAACAGCGATGCCATGCGTAAGCATCACGGCATGAATTTATGCCACCATGTAATCGCCGACAGGTACAGGTGGTGTAGAGAAGAGGTTGATATTTGTGACATAGTTAGGCGTAAGGCGTGCGAAATCAATGCAGCAAAGGCGACATTGGGGTGGGTTGGTCAGATCAGAAAGTAGAGGCATTTCAAGGTCAAGACAGCCGGCTGAACAATCTTTAAGGGCCGAGTGAGTGGTTAGAAAGTCCATGCATTGAAATACTTCATGAGGGCAATTTTTTTATAACGGTGAAAAGAACAGCAGTGCTTCTATTGGCGATAGTCACACGAGCAGAGCACATGCCAATAATCGCGGCAGTTCCCCCGTCGGCGACTCAAACGGCTCGATTCAAGGTGGGTGTGACAAATTTCTTTAGGCGGCGACGAAGAGCAGAGCTCATTATGGACACATGCGCGCCGGTATCGATCAACGCGCGCACAGGTACATTGTCTAAAGTAACGTTTCAACAGATTCCGGGTGGTCGGTAATGTTACACGATGATTTCTTGCAGAGGTCGTCGTCAATGCAGCTTCACCTCCAGAAGCTGCCCTGCATAGTTTTCCGGTGGGGGGCGCTGCGAATTGGTCGGAGAGGCAGGACGGCGTTGTGGGGGCGAACGAGATTGACGGCGAGCAGGGGATGGTGAGCGGGCGCAGCGAGGTCTCGTCAGAGGTGACGCAGAGTCAGAGGATGTGGTCGGCATAGAGGAATCAAAATCAAATGTTGAGGATGGCTGGTAGTCAGAAGTGGCCTGGGTAGGAGGCCCATAGAGTGCTGTCGGAGCCCAGTGATTGTGGCAGTGGCGAGCAATATGACCGACACGTCGGCAGTTGAAGCACATGGGCTTGTCGTCCAGTGTACGCCATTCGGACAAATTGCGCTGTCGAGAGTAGTTGGAACCAAATCGAGGAGCGGATGGACGACGATAAAAAGGCTCGGCAGAGTAGACTGATTGAATGGGGTGTAGGCCGACGTTCGATAATTCTTGACAAACGATGGCTTGTATCAGTGAAATAGTTGTCGGTGAAGACTCAGGCGTTGGAAATGGAGTAGCTACTGGTTGGGCTGCCTCGACCTCACGACGAATGATGCGGGTGAGCTTGTGACATCGGGGAACTGTGTGGACGGAGTCATCACAAGAGGAAGTAGCAGCTGTGTTCGGCAGGCGCGTGATGCCTTGGGTGACACGGTGGGCTTTAGCCTGTTCCTGACGGTGGCATTCTGTCAGGATCGTGTCAATGCTCGTGACATTATTAAAACCAGCAGGTTGAAGGCATCGTCAGCAATCCCTTTGAGGACGTGATTAACTTTTTCTTCTTCTGACATGCGCTGGTCGACATTGCTACAAAGCGCTAAGACGTCAAGAATGTATGAGACGTACGATTCAGTAGACGTCTGGGCGTGAGTGGCGAGAGTCTTCTTGGCAGCGAGCTGATGACCAGATGAATCGCCGAAAAGATCGCGGATCTTCGATTTGAAAAGATCCCAGCTTGTGATTTCGGCTTCGTTGGTTTCGAATCATGTCCGCGGCGTGCCGTCGAGGTAGAAAACAATATTGGCGAGCATGAGCGTGGGATCCCAGTGGCGGGGGTAGCACTGACTCGCTCGTACCGGTGCAGCCAGGAGTCAACTTCAATGGTGCCGTCAGCGGAGAAAGTTCCAGGATCCCGCAGGGATGGCTGGGTGACGTAGGTTGTCGAGTCGGATTGAGAGACCGGTGTGGATGACGCACTGGCTGTTGAAGTAGCCGAAGAGTCCCCGGTGTTGCGACCGCTGCGCGTCTCCATCGAGGTACGGGAGGCGTCCACCTCTGCCAGTAATGTTACGGGTAACACTTAATAAATTAAATACGATGCACTGTGCTCGGCGAACAAGATGATGACAGTTCATCAACAACCAGCCACCAACGTCGTCTTTCTCTTTCTTGCAGACAGGCTGTGCCGGCTGTTGCGTATCAGTATGCAGAGTTCTTGTCATGGGTGTCTTGTTGTGTTGAACGGATATTGACGGGAGCTGCTGGTTGAGTCGACCAGTACGCCTTGGTAGCTTCGAAGTCTCCGCAATTGTCAGAAGATACCGTAAGCCGGTTGTAGCATAGTTCTTTTTGTACACAAGCCCGTCGCGGGAGCAGAAGTGAGTCACCGTTCGCCTTGACTTGTTAAGAAGGAGCTCCTGTATTGTGCAGTACTTTGCTGCTCAATCATAAAGGCGTTGGTATCAGGAAATCTAAGGTCCGATGGCGCTATGTAGGTATCGAAGTTGCTCGCGTCACGGTCCGTTGATGGAAGCGGTAGTCGCGAAAGACAATCTTCATCAGTGTGACGACGACCCCTTTTCTAGAAAACTGTAAAGTCGTATTCCTGCAGACAAAGTTCCCAACGCGCTTGTCGACCAGATGGGTCACGCATATTGACCAACCAGCAGAGCGAGTGATGATCTGTTATGATGGTAAAGGGGCGTTCGTACAGGTAGGACCGGAAGCGCTGCACTGCGAAGACTACTGCAAGACATTCTTGCTCTGTGACGGTGTAGTTACGCTCGGACTTGCTTAGCGAGCGACTTGCATACGCAACGACATGTTCTTGTGTATACGCATACGCAACGACAAACACGGCGCCTACACCGACATCACTAGCGTATCTGTGAAGTTCTGTGGGAGCCAGAAAATCGAAGTGCCGAAGAATCGGGTTAGATGTCTAAACGAACTTCAACTCAGAAAAAGCGGACGCACATTCCGAAGTCCAGTGAAATGGCGCGCCTTTCCGAAGCAGGCACGTGAGTGGGTGCGCGATATTGGCAAATCCAGGGATGAATCGACGGAAGTATGACGAGAGCCTCGAAAAGTTGCGTAATTTTTTCACTGAGTGAGGTTGCTTGGATGCCTCCACTGCAACCGTTTTCGCGGGATCCGGCCGTATGCCTTCTTTGTTAACCAAGCGTCCAAGGAGAGTGTTGGGTGTTCTCTGAGACGACATTTCTTTGATTTGAGCAGCAAGCGTGCTTTGCTTTTCAGTTCAGCAAGAGGTCTAGGCGTGTGTTGTGCTCACAGAAAATGCGCCCAAAATCACTTCATTCGGATAACACATGCATACTTCTCACTTCAAACCACGGAGAATGTCGTCCATGAAGCGCTCAAAAGTTGCAGGCGCATAGCATAGTCCGAATGGCATTACGTTGAATTCAAAAAGTCCATGTGGTGTAACAAATGCCCTTTTCTCTGTCTTCCTCGTGCATTGGAATTGGCCAATATCCTGATTTCATATCAACAGACGAAAAGTAGGAGGTTGGTGAAAGACAGTCTATAACATCATCAATACGTGGTAGTGGGTACACGTCCTTCTTTGTGATGGCGTTGAGACTGCGGTAGTCAACGCAAAATCACCATGTTTCATCTTTCTTCTTGAGAAATATTACAGAAGCGGCCTAAGAATTGCATTATTCTTTAATCACATTCTTCTTAAGCATCTCTCCAACCTGTTCATTTATCACTGCGCGTTCCAAAGGCGATACCCGGTACCGCTTTTGTCGGATAAGTCTTGGGTATGCCGTATCTATGTGGTGCTTTACACGAGAAGCAGGGAATGACAGTGAAACCTGTAGCTGTGCGAAATTGAAAAAGACCTGCATATTTGCGCAGAACACCCGCCAGGTCATTACGCTCGTTGGTGCTGAGAGACTTGTCAATCATTGCCAATATGGAGGTGTCCCTAGCGTGAAGATGATTGGAATCGGGCTTATCCCGAGAATCACTGCTCTCTGCAAGGATGGCAAGAGAGAACACCTGATGTTGTCGGGTCTCAGCAAGTTGTAGACCCTCTGGCAGTACCGAAGGCTCATAGGAGCCGTTGATCACCCACAAACTAGTATGACCTTGCACAACCCACAACGTACAATAAGGTATTAGAACATTTTTCTCTATGTAGCTGAGGTGAATCGGCTTGACGGTGGCATCAAATGTCTCGGTTGCATAGGAATTGACGACAGGAACACACTTGGCAGACCAGAGTGGTACAGTTCTGTCCATGGACACGCAAAGGGTGCTTTCCATACAGGGCGGGCTTTCCATAAACGCTACTTGAACATTTGAATCTACAGTAATCTCTCCTGTGCATCAATCAACAGTGGCGCCCAAGTAATAAGGAAATCGAGTCCTGGAATTACCTCATGCGTTGAATGAAAGAGAGCAGCAAAACCAGTAGTAATATTCTGGCCACCCTGAATAACTGTCACTGTGCAGACACCAACAGGTTTTAAGACATCTCCGCTCAGTCCACAAAATGTATCAGCACAGTCCCAACGAAACATAACCTTAAGTCCAAAAGGAAATTTGAATGCTAGACTCATCACGGATATGGTTGCTCTGTGTTCACTAAGGCCATTGTTGATACACCGTCGATTAGCACACGAACCTTATTTTTAAACAAGAAACTTAAAGGGGGCATTTCTGTGAAAATCAAAAACTGTCCAGCGACCTCACCTCCAACGGTCACGCCGACTAGTTCTCCGGAGGCGGCAAAGGGTAGTGGCGCCTAGGAGACGGTGACTGATTGGGACGAGGGGCTGGCGGGGGTGTAAGAATGCGGTCAGAGGCTGGGGAACGGTTTCGCGGCGGCCTTGTTATTTCGTGAGATGCGCTTCCAGGGAGTGTTGGAGCTCGTGCAAAACCGGTCAGGTGGGATCTCAGTGAGCGGTCGTACTTCGGCGGCTGCCGGTAGTTGCAGTACCTGAAAATGTGCCCTTCGACGCCACAGTTGTAGCAGACGAATAGGTGTCATTCACCGAACCACTGCTGAGAGCGCTCCGCTGCGTCAGCTTGCCTACCCGAACGGAGTGGAGCAGCTTGCTGAACGGGAACTGTCCGCCTCTGTGGAGTGGGCCATTACGAAGGCGTTGGTCATACCACAAGTCTGGCGCGAATGAGTCTCGGCGTGGCCAGGAAGTTCCAGCTTAGCTAAAAATACGTCACACACACCGATGGTGGCAGAGGAGCAAGCGGCGCCGGAGCCATCGTCTTGCCGGTCTGCCACCGACAACAACCATCATGGCCGAGAGCAAAATTCCCGGCTTCTCAACCACGCAAAGGTGAGTGCCGGCTGCACCTAGGTATCGCTGTATGGAACCCCGCTCGTTCGCGGGAAGAGTAGGGGAAGATGTGGATGCGTGGCTGACACAGTAAGAAAGGGTAGGCCGGTAGAATGGCTGAGATCCCACCGACCTACTGGGAAATGTCAGGCTGTTTCTCCTTGATGTGGAACATAAACCACAAAGATTCCTTAACAACGTGGGATTGTTTTGCCGAAGAACACAAGAATTGCTTCGGTGACTCTAATTCGAAAAAAAAGCGCGAAGCGCACGGTGACCCAAAGAGCCCAGATTTCTGGAGAAGCGTGTACCATCTTCATAGAGGAGGTTCTGATGTTCTGCAAAATCATAGACCCATGTATGTCTCAAGAGGTCTTGGTCGGTCACCTTCTGGTGGGTATAGCAGAGGACGTCTACAATTTTTTGATAGGCAGAAAGACCTCACTTCTGTCTCCGCCGTTCAACGTCACTGCCGTACTGTCGAGATGCTGTAGACCCGTCGTATTGCCCCAAAATTCGCTAGGCTGGCAAATGTAAAAACGGTCACCAGCGTCGACGTAAGCCCGCCTGCCTACCTTGCCGCTACTATCAGGGCAATAGTGCGCGAAGAGTTACATATATATATATATATAGTGCGCGAAGAGTTTATATATATATATATATATATAATTTATATATTTATTTGAAGATACTGCTAGCCCCACATCTGAGGCTGTTGCAGGAAAGGGGGTATAGTCAAGTAGGCGTGTATGTAGGTAAGGTTGAATCAGGCAATGCATATGTTCTCTACATTAACTGTACAAGGGCTACTAAATGGGGACAGGA
Organism: Rhipicephalus annulatus; assembly: GCA_013436015.1. Lineage (NCBI taxonomy): Eukaryota > Metazoa > Arthropoda > Arachnida > Ixodida > Ixodidae > Rhipicephalus > Rhipicephalus annulatus. The sequence goes on along the minus strand of WOVY01000306.1, from coordinate 26,977 downwards.
ATAAATAGCATATTAGAATGCAGATACATATTCGAAAGAACACTGTATAAGTGGGCACTAATATAATTTAGGTTCGACTAGACCATACATATGCACTAGGCGACATATCATACAATCGCTGCGAAAATGACAATATGACATCCAACACACTCAGTGTAAGGCCTGACAAGTACAGCATAATTCATGAGTACCGCAATTTCCCGGCAGTAAAAAAGATACTGAGAAGTGAAACTTATTATTATTGTGTAATGCAGAAATCTTGCATGGAGATGATAACTATAAAGCATCGCCTGATATCATGGAGATAAAAGCTTCGGGTGACATACACTTGATAGCATCGTTTGTAAGGCCATTCCAGTCTCGAATAGTTTGCGGGAAAAAGAATACCTGAAAATGTTGTTGTGAAACCTGTATTCAGCTAAGTGCTTGATATGTTTAGTTCGAGAACTAGTTGTATCCGAGTGTAGTAAATAATTGTTCACATTGATCTTCATGCTGCCATTAAGAAGAAGAAAAAGAACCTTAAGGCGAAGCAGTCTGGCTTGATCTTGTGTAGCGGGTAAAGCGACTTGCTTTAATAGTTCAGTCGGAGAGTGGTGACGACGATACTTATTAAAAATAAACCTAAGTGCCTTTCTTTGTACACCCTCCAACTTTGCTATGTAATGTTTTGCTATGTAATGTTTACGGAAGGGAAACCAACATATTATTGCATATTCCAGTGTTGATAGAACGAGTGACAAGTATGCTTGGCGTTTAGTATCTACGGATGCGCATCTAAGTGAACGCTTGAATGAGTAAAAAACGGTCAGTGCTTTGTTAAGAACGTATGTTACTTGCTTGTCCCATTTGAGATGTGACAAAACTATGACACCTAAATATTTATATTTTTCTAATTTCCTTATCATCTGTCCTTCTAAATAATTGTGGAAGTTCATTGGCGTTTTTTTATTTGTCACTGTCATACAAACTGTTTTGTCAGCGTTAGGCATCATCTGCCAAGTCTGACACCACTGTTTTATATGTTCAAGGGCTCTGTTTAGAATCATCTTATCTTCGAGGCAAGTGATTTGCTTATAGATTATGCAGTCATCAGCAAACATTCTCGCTGTTGCGTTACAATCGATGTGCAAATCGTTAATAGAAAGAAGAAAAAGCATAGGAGCTAGAACGGCACCTTGTGGAACACCAGACAGCACATAGCTGTAATTCGAAGAGTGGTCTATGTAATGAACATACTGGCGTCTTCCTGTATGATAACTTTTAATCAACTTGGTGATGTTGTTATCTCCGAGGTAATGCGTAAGTTTTGAAGCAACTTAGGATGGGAAACGCAGTCAAATGCTTTGGATAGATCTAAGAAAATTATATTCGTTTAGCCACCTTTGTCCAATGTAAGTGCTAGGTCGTGGATTGTTTCAACCTGTTGAGTAGTTGTAGACACTCCTTTCCGAAAGCCATGCTGATTCGTCGCAATTAGGTTGTTTTTTCTACGAATGATAAAATGTGTTTCAGGATTACATGTTCAGAGTTTTTCCGGCCGTACAAGTAAGCGAGATTGGTGGGTAGTTTGATGTGTTCGTAAAGTGACCGGATTTATGGATAGGAATAAACTTGGCTATTTTCCAATTCTCCAGGAATACACAAGTTTTTAATGTTTTGTTATATATGATCAGTAAGAACTTTGACATCCATTGTGTGTAGCATTTCAGAAATGCATTTGGTATGTTGTTGGGGCCACAGGAGTTTTTTAGGGTCTATTTCGAATAATAGGCAAAAAATGACCGATTCAGTTAAGATTAAGTCGTCTAGTTTGGCAGTGTTGCATGGAAGAAAACTGAGGTCGTGGTTCTTACCATTTTGACGTGTATATACTGAAACAAAGTAATCAATAAACTATGTAGCCTTTCAGTAGCTTCAGCTAGGCTTGGGTTACTCATCTGTTGTGGCTTCGAATTAAGGTATCACCATAACTTAAAAGGTAATTCTTTGATAAATTTAATTAAGGTTTCATTCATATATTCATCTTTTGCCATTTTACAGCAGATTTTCGTGCATAAGAATGTTCATTTATTTTAGCCGTGCAGCCTGGTAACCATAGTTTATTTTTCATTTTTGTTAATCTGGTAAGCTTTCGTTTTAGTTGTATAATTTTTTTTGTTATCCAAGGGTTTGTCTTGCGGACTGGTTTGATATTTGTGGGAACGTATTTTGATGAGCAGTGCTGAACGGTTCTTTCAGAAGTTGTCCATAATTCATCTACTGAAACACTATCATCCTGCGAGAACGAGCTCGAGGTGGAATAGGATTGATCTAGGTAGTCAAGAAGGCTTACGTCATCGGCATTTATCGCGTTAAAAATTTGTGTACTTCCTTCATGCTTAGGCTGTGGTGTGCCCAACAACATGGAGCATTTAGTCGCTTTGTGGTCCGATATGCCACTGACAACTTCCCATGAAATCCTGTTTTCTGCTATGCTATCACTCACAAATATCAAGTGAAGTACATTACGGCTTTTTGTTGTAACACGTGTTGGTTTTCGAATAAGCTGTCTAAGGCTAAAGTTAAAAGAAAGATCAAGCAGCTCATCTAGATTATCAGTGTTGGCAGTATTATCAAGGAAATCCCTTGTACCAGTGAAAATGAAATCCCCCGTAAGGATTATATTGTAGACTGCGTAAAAGGAGCTTCTATGTAATTTGCTAGGACATGTAATACATCACGCGAAGCATTTGGTGGCCGGTACATTGTGCTTAAATAGAACAAGGAGTTATCAGTCGTTAATTAACACCAAAGTACTTCAGCAGCAACAACTTCAGGCTTAGGTATGACGCAGATATTTTCTTTTATCAAAATTGCTATACGACCGCCTCTTGAGCCCCTATCTTTACGTATGACAGTATAACCCGGAGGGAATATACTGTTACTTGAAATTTTAGGAGAAAGCCATGTTTCTGTTATTGTCACCCTATCGGGCTGATGTTCTAGTATGAATGCTTCAAGTTCGGTAATTTTGTTTACAACACTTCTGGCGTTTAGGTTTACTTTGACTAGGCTGAGGGGCGTTTCCTTTTTATTCAGTTTTTTGCCTTCCGGACAGCAGATTTCTTTCCTACGATTGCCCTCGCTTCTTTATGTTCGTCTCAGACATACAGTTGACCGTTTATTATCATCTTGTCGTACACAAGTGTGACTTGTTCAACGTTATCTCGGTTCCTCTTGGTGCTGTCCCAAAGTTTTTGTGGATGTTACGCACACGGCGTGAAAATTTTTGCCTACAGGCACACTTGAATTCTTAAGCATATAGCAGTTTTTCTTTATTTTCGCTTTATCGTCGAAGCGTTCCAACTTGTTGATTAGAAATCGTGTTTTGTTTTTGTTTTAGTGCCTAATCGGTGACTTCTCTCAGTTCCCGAGATTGTGACAACTAGAGTAGTTTTAATAGGTTTTTCGGAAATTTGTAGATCTAGGTAATCAGCTTTCTCGTTTTCTTTTTCCGAAACGCCTTAAATTATTAGGTTGCATCGGCTGCTTCTATTTTCGTGGTCATCAACCCTGAATCGAAGGCTGGTAATGGTTTACTCAAACGTCACTATTCTATCCTCAATACCAGCCATTCGGCTCTCAAGGTTTGCCAAAATATGTAATTTTACATAAATGGCTTCCAAAGATTTATTTACGACCTTGTCATTTATTAAAGCACTTATGTCAGCAGCCAACTTGCGGATTTCTGTCAATACTTCCTGATTCCCAGAGCCCGGATTACTTTCTACATCCTCAGAAAGCAACAATAAGTACTTCAAAGATATTATACAATGGCACAAAGTTGCATTCACTTGGCCTGGGCATGGCAGCACCACAAAACATACTTCGTTACTTTTGTAACATTCGCCAAAATGTTTTCACACCTGAATCAAGAAGGCGAAAGGATTATTCGACATGTTGACTGCGATGCCGCCATGCCCAGTGACGTTGCCAGGCCCGGAGCAGCTCTTTAGAGGTGTACAATGTCGATAGCGTTGCGATGGCTCATACGCCTCTGAAGGGGGCGTAAACCAGTTGGTCCATCAGTCCGTCAAAGGCGCCGCTGCCCAGTTCGTTGATCGGTGCATTGAAACACTCGGCACATGGTAGAGCAGTCAGCGACGACACGATCCGCTGGGGCGTCCAAATTCCGTCGGCGAAGCGGTGGAAAGAAAGCAGGAGAGGCCGAGTGCCTGGATCAAGAAGACAAAAGAATTATTCGACATGCTCACTGCGATGCCGCCATGCCCAATCAACACATATTTATAGTCATTTATTTATATATACTGTTTGAATCAATGAGAAACAAATTTCCACGAACCTACACAAAAAACCACCAGATCGCCATCATATCTTCATGTTATCATGTTAGGAACGGCCATCCACATCACTGCAAGACAGCCATCTCACGCTAGCAAGTACACCGATACCACCGAAATGGTTCGGACACGTCAGGTTTCGAAAGTCATGCAAAGGATCTTAAACTGGCCCTTGTGGCAAAAGAGTACTCAGAGAAAATTATCGATGATGCATGCTGTCAGTCGGGTGCGTCGTTTTAATAGGAACGAAAATTTGTCGGGCTCGAAACCACGCCATTCGAGAAAGCTAACCAACCTTGGCGTCACATAATCGTCCACATTACCACAGCTACCGCAGCTCAACAATACCCTTTCAAAACATTTTACCATTATAAAGAATAGTGCGCGCCTAACCTCAATTTTCATGAAGCCGCCGCGAGTGGTCTACCACCGCGAAAAGAACATAAAAGACATTCTAGTCAGAGCTACGACGACCGAGTTTGAAAGCAGTGAATCGGGTCCTAAGTCATGTGAGAAACCATGCTGCCAAGTCTGCAAACACATGACCGCAACTTATGCTGCTAAGGCTTTGTCCTCAGGCTTCACGTTGAAAACTGAGGACTCGCTGAATCGTGGCAGCCAGAACGTGGTATATATGCTAAATTGTATGTGGCCAGTAGTATATCGGTCAGAGTGGTTCGGCGTTCAGACTACGTTTCAATAACCACGAAGCCACGCACGCACACTGCCAAATCTCCCTTTTTCCAAGCATCTGAATTCGCAGAACACTCTTTCAATAAAATAGCAGGGGCCCTCCTGAAGTCAGGCTTCCGCGTGACTCATGAACAGGAACAAAGGGAATCACACCCCATCCGCAAATTTCGAACACTAGCACATGGCATCAATGAAAGCATCGGCAACCTATTGTTTCTTATGATGTGCAGAGGTGAGACGGCACATGAATGGAGTCTGGCATAATGAATATATTATTCCTCGAGCAAAGTACTACGAGGAATATATTATTCCTCGAGCAAAGTACTATAGTTATCCGGGGGAATGGATGAACCAAACAATTTTCCATGTTGTGTTCGCACCCCAGGCAGCACAGAAGGTTGGCCCAATATTGGGGATAGATCGGCATTGCCTGGCCCATGAACGGCCCAGTTTTCACAACGTACCGCCAAGATTGGCAATGCCAGCCAAATAGAACGGCGACGTTGGACCAGCGTTCACAACGTACCCCCAATATTGGTTCTGCCAGCCGAATAGAACGGCTATGTTGGACCAGCATTAACAACATTCCGCCAATGATGGCTGTGCCAGTCTATTAGATTGGTTATATTGGGCCAGCTTTCAGAACTTTCCGCCCATATAGGCTGTGCCGGCCTATTAGAACGGACACATCGGGCCAGGTTGTACAAGTAGCAGCCAATATGGGCGGAGCCATCCAATAAGACCGGCATTATTGGCCCGCCGTTTGAACGTTATTGCCGGCGTCAGCTGAAAAGTCAACATCACGATGTCATAGTATTAGAATATGAGCCAATTTCTGCGTGTGCTGCTTTTTGGCGCTGTTCTGGCCCCAATTCACGCGCCGATTTTTCAAGTTAGAGAGAGAGTAATATATGTGCCGGGCACAATATTAGAACTATCTTTTCGTCACTAAACCATGCCCCGCCGCGGTGGTCTAGTGGCTAAGGTACTCGGCTGCTGACCCGCAGGTCGCGGGTTCGAATCCCGGCTGCGGCGGCTGCATTTCCGATGGAGGCGGAAATGTTGTAGGCCCGTGTGCTCAGATTTGGGTGCACGTTAAAGAACCCCAGGTGGTCGAAATTTCCGGAGCCCTCCACTACGGTGTCTCTCATAATCATATGGTGGTTTTGGGACGTTAAACCCCACATATCAATCAATCAATCATTAAACCATGCACAGCTCGTTGAAATGCATAATCGTTGGTTGAAGTTGTGCAAGGTAGACCTTTTAAGTGAGAAAAAATTACCGATCAAGTTTCTCTGTCAGACGTGACGTCCGATGCGGTGCTATCCGTACGTACACAGTAAATTATTTTACACCCTTAAGGGTGTAAACTGGCTTGTCGCCAGAGGAACACCCTATGGGTGTTTTCAGATACACCCTACTTAGAAGGGTGTTGAACACCCTAACATTTTGCTGAACACCCTACATGTAGGGTGTTCAGCTAACACCCTTTAAGAGGGTGTTGAAAGGGTGTGCGACCTTCTAGTAACGCGTTATTCAAAGGTCGCAGGTTCGGTTCCTGTCCATGGCAAGTTATCTTTTCACCCACATTTCTTCACATTTACATTACAATTCGGTCTAATAACTTCCCCTATACTTTCCTTGGCAATATTGTCTGTTTGATCTCAATATATATATATATATATATATATATAATATATATATATATACATATATATATATAATAATGAGATCTAACAGACAGTAATGCCAAGGAATGTACAGGGGAAGTTATTAGAACCTATAGAATGTAAATAAGAAGAAAGAATAAAGAAAAGTGGATGAAAAAATGTGTGTGTGTGTGTGCGCGTGTGTGTATAAGCAAGCTTACTGATATGCAATGATATTCCTCAAAGCCTTCTTTGTAAAGCCGACTATAGAAATTTAGACTGCCTTCTGTAGTTAAACAATTAAATACAAATATTTAGTGTTAAATAGCATAAACATCTGGGGTATATCAATTGGTGGCTCAGGTAGTCGATACAGCAAAGGTGCTTGGTATGCATACGTTTGTACACATTATATTCAAACACGAACACATTATATTCAAAAAACATTATTACCCGTAACAGTGCACACTTCCCATGCAGGATGCAGACATATACATATTTCAGCAACTTAATTTGCAGTTACACTTGGTATCGCGAAACCATGCGAGTTCAGCCTCACCTAGTTCATTTCAAACTTTCTGATTATACAAAAATAACAGAGCTGCTTTGGCAGACATCGTTTCCACTTATTGATAAATATCTTTTCCCACTTCCTAAAAGTAGACATATATTGGCGTAAGATAAATGTCAAGTATATGTACCACAACACAGGTTTTCTCTCAACTGAAAGCAAACACAGTTATTATGATATTTCATACATACTACAGTTAGAGCATTTTACCGCCAATATTCGAACAGGTTAGGTCAGTGGCTGAAGAAAAATGATTAACAGATCAGCCCGCACCCCATGAAGCTTCACCACATATTAAAATTGCAAGTTTTATTTTTTAGCATCTTTCTAGGTAATAGAGACAGCATCCATTTCTCAAAACCACACTCTTCACAACAAAACCAAAACGAGGGCCGACAGGTGGAAATGCCTCAGATAGGCTGACCAAAGTTTCGATAGGAGAACCTATCTTCGTCAAAGGTGCCTAGCCTTCTCATCCTTGGCATATTAGATTCAAGGGGGTTAGTAAAGACGTCATCTCCTGGTGGTGGCATGTGTCCCTGTTGGCAATCGTAGCCTGAAAAAAAAAACTATAAAGCAGAGGAGTGCAGTCCTTGCTTCATTTCAAGTTGGGTGGTAGTGATTCAGAATGTTCTCAGAGGGTGGAGAAAAAAGAAAAAAAAAGGAAACACCCAAAGTAGGAGCGGTGTGCTGCCAATGGGTGGCCGCTACAGACATGAAAAAAGCAAAGAGCTTGAAAGTTCGAAGCCAGCAGAAGGTCCCCGCGTTTGGCCATCATGAAGGGTTGCCGACGATAACGGCCTATGCTGTTCTCGAACATCTATGAATGGGACTTATAAGAAAGAGGTTACAAATGGCGCAAGAGAGAAGCAGGCGGCTACTTTTAAATGGCAAGATGTCAAAGGTAAGCGACACCAGATGTGTTCGGAAGACCACGTGTTTATTGGGGAAGGTCGTTGGTTAAAATATGCTTTCACTATCCCATAGGTGTCCCCCTCAACGGAATTGCCTCAAGAATTTGGCGGCATGTTGGCAGAGAAATAGGCAAGTTCGGAATGCAAAGGGAATAAGCAACGACGAGAAAAACACAAAAGAAAAGAAAATGAAAAAAAGGCAGATTGGTGGTAGGCGACACGCTAGCATTAACAGACGAGGAAAGGAAAAAAGAGACGCAGAGAAATTTGTGGCTTGGCAATGACTTAATGGTGCACGGTAGGAGTGTTTTTTGAAGCGACAAAATAAGAAAGAAAGCTGTGGTTGAAAGGTTCTGGAAAATAAAAACTTTGTATTTGTGTGTATATAGACACATGTATATCTATAATTAAAATTTTAGAAATTCAGAGTGAATATTATTACAATATATAGGTTAGGAGTGATTCCATGTAATAACAGTTATGTCTATTTGAAGGTTGAACGTTTCTAGTTCCTAAATACGGCCGCAATTATGCAATGGCTTTCAGCGATTCGAAATTACCACATGCAACATTGATTCCTGATGGATGTATGGACATAAATTTGTGTATAAAGTATGATTTCATGTATTTGTTCTCTCGTGGTGACCGGACATCATTTGGTAGAACGTAAAGCTTTGCTTTTTCGAAATTGTGGTCCTGTTGGTAGAAGTGACCAGCTACTACTTTCGGTAAATTGTGCTTTGTATCTGCATGGTGGCCGTTCAGTCTTAAGTGAATTGGCGGCCCAGTTTCGCCTATATATTGTTTTCTACAGCTGGCACACTCAGAAAAGTATATTAGGTTGTTTAAAACTGCAGGTGAAGCTCTATGTGACCTTGTGAATGTAGTCAGATGCTGTGCTTTTTACGTTAGTAGCCGGCTGTATATATTTGCAGGGTGAGCACTTGGCCCGGCCACAGGGATCAGACGTCCTAGTCTAAGTTTGCGTGAACAAGCATGTCTTTAAGTTAGCGTTGCAAATGCCACGTGCCACGCATTGCTAATTCCCGCAAAACTTAAAGCAAACACTAGGACGTCTGGTCCCTGTGGCCGGCCCAGATGTTTCCCCTCTAAAAATATATAGCTGGCTAACAACTTAAAAAGCACAGAATTTGACTACATTCACAAGGTCCCATCGATCTTCATCTGCACTTTGAACAACCTAATATACTGTCTTAAGTATGCCACCTGCAGACAATATATAGGCAAAACTGGGCAGCCAATGCACGTAAGACTGAACGGCCACTGCGCAGACACAAAACACAATTTACCAAAAGCAGTAGCCAGTCACTTCAACCAACAGGGCCACAATTTCGACCAAGCAAAGCTTTATGTTCGACAAATTTCTGCTCACCGTAAGAGGAAATACATGGAAATATATTTGATACACAAATGTAAGCACCTACACTGATCACGAATCAATGTAGCACGTCGCAATTCGGAATCGCTGAAAGTCATAGCATAATTACGACAGCATTTAGAAATAAGAAAGGTTCAACCTTCAAATAGACATGATCGGTATTACATGGAATCGCGCCTAGACTACAAGTTGAACTATTGTTCTCTCAAAATTTTTAACATTATAAATATAGATATTCATGTGTCTATATACACACAACTACAAAGTTTTTATTTTCCAGAACCTTTCAACAACAGCTTTCTTTCTTCTTTTGTTGCTTTAAAAAACACTCCTACCGTGCACCATCAAGTCATTGCCAAGCCACAAATTTCTCTGCGTCTCTTTTTTCCTTTCCTCGTCTGTTATCGCTAGCGTGTCATCTACCTCCAACCCGCCTTTTTTCATTTTTTCCTTTCTTTCTGTGTTTCTCTCGTTGATGCTTATTTTCTTTGCATTCTGAATTTCTCTATTTCTCTGCCAACATGCCGCTAAATTCTTGAGGCAATTCTGTTGAGCAGGCCACCTACGGGGATAGTGAAAGCATATTTTAACTAATGACTTTCCCAATTAAACACATTCTCTTCCGAACACATCTGGTGTCTCTTACCTTTGACATCTTAGCATTGAAAGGTAGCTGCCTGCTTCTCTCTCGCGCCTTTTTGTAACTGCTTTCTTACGAGTCCCTTTCATACATGGTCGAGAACAGATAGGCCTTTATCGTCGTCAACCCTTTGTTATGGCCAAACGCGGGGACCGTCTGCTGGCTTCGAACTTTCAAGCTCTTTGCTTTTTTCGTGTCTGTAGCGGCAGCACACCGCTCCTACTTTGCGTGTTTCCTCTTTTTTGCTTCCCTTTTTTCTCTACCCTCCGAGAACATTGTGAATTGCGACCAGCCAACTTGAAATGAAGTGAGGACTGCACTTGTTTGCTTTCTAGCTTTTTTTTCTTTTCCGACGGCAATTGCCAACAAGGACACGCACCACCACCAAGAGGTGACGTCTCTACTAACCCCCTTAAAGCTAACATGCCAAGGATGAGAAGGAAAGGCACTTTTGACGAACATAAGTCCTCCTATCGAAACGTCAGCCAGCCTATCTGAGGAACTTTCACTGTTCCCCCAGTCTATCCCACTCTTCACAACAGTTTTTTTTCTGATCCTAAGGCAGTTTTCAAGGAATTCGAAACACTATGGGCTGTTTATATGAGCTCTGCACACACAATTTAGCCATCTGATGTACAATATGCAAAGTATATCAGAGTGACTTGGGCTTTACACTCTTACAGAGTATAAAAGAAGGAAAATTTGTAACTTCATATCTAACTCAGAATACATGCAACAATCATTAGCTCTTGCAAAAAATTAGGAATGTAATAAACACCAGCACACACTTCGCAGAGCTGCTCAGAAATGCATCTTGATAAAATACTTAAATATTGCAGTAAATTATGAATGCAAAAACACAACACCAGTGCACTAGTAGAGATGCCTGGTTGGCACCAAACTGCTGTACTTAAGATGCATCATGGAAGCAAGACCACAGCCCACAGCTAATATACGCTTCAAGTAACCCTTGACTGCTAAACTGAAGGCCGCAAAATCAAACCATGGCTGTGGTGGCTGCAATTTCGATTAAGGAGGAAATGCATGACACCTGTCTGCTTAGACGTGGATGCACTTAAAGAACCCCAGGTGGTCAAAATATCTGAAACCCTCCACTCCAGTGTCCCTGATAATTATATCGTGGTTTTAACACGTTAACCTCGGTAAATATTATTCTCATTACATTTGACATGAAACAAAGCAAGCAGACATTACTATGTAGTTGAAAAAATTCACCATTCAACCCCCCCGATCCAGCGACCCACATTACAATATTCTAGTATGCCTTCTATCAATTATCATTAACAATGTTAAACATGAGTATGTATCACTGTAAAATATCCGACATGGTTTGGTATTGGCAAAGTTAGGTATGATGAAGTATGACAGTGGGAAAACACTTGATTGCACTTATGAATTGAACTTCCCGAAGGCAATGAAATAACTACGGTAAAAAAATACATTATTATAGAATATTCAGTGAAGGTTACACTGAAGATAAAATCATTAATGTGCTACTTTTTATCACAACACAAAAAGTGTTTTTAAATGGCCAATTGCACATAAGGCATCAATTACCATGACACGCAAGTCTGGCGAGCAACTCACTCAGTAGATCTTGGAAAAAACAAAATATCCAATAAAGAGCTCAGTAAGTAGCACTGACACATTCATAAATGCGCTGCCTAGTTACATTGAATTTTAGCCTTAAGAACAGAAAAACACCTTGCCAGATTGTGTCCAGGGGGACACAAAGTAATAAAATAATGCTGTCATCTGTCCAATCAACCAAAAATATTGAAATTTTAGTAACACAAATAAGCGGGTATGTTTGCATTAAAAAGTTGGAGGCAGCCGTGTTTCTACATGGTCCCACTTGGAAAACTTTTTTGATTATGTTTATGCTCCTGATATCCCGTTTGAAAGTTTAATTTTGCTTTTCATGATTACGCATGCAAGGCAGTGAAGTTCCACAAAATATCACTCCATAGCGGAACGAGCAGTCGGTTCTTGCTATCGCCAGCGAATAGCAAGAGTAACCATTTTAATGTTTGCCCATGCCTTCCACCCAGGGTCGGATTAAATGCATGAAATCAGAGTCTGTGCTAGCGCTCACTGTCCTGCACACATAGCAAGCCGCAACTAAATTTCCAGCAGGATATCTGAGCACAGGCATGCTAGAATTCTTATAAGTGATAATATGTAGAAATGTGACTGGCTCAAACATTTAACAGATACATGATCTCCTGTTGCGGTCACTATTAAGTTGATTATTAAAACTTAATGTCACTGCTGACAGTGATTATTGTCTGACATTGCATCCTCCTGGATACATAGCTATCAGCAGAGGTGGCTTTACATACATAACTTACAGCGCTGACTTCTCTTTTAAGGGAAAACAAAAGGGTTAACTTTGAACACCCTGAACCTTTGTGCTCCTTGAATACAGCTACCAGGTGGCTCTCTGCAGCTCGCTTTTCAAAAGAAACAGAAGCCATGCGCAGCTGATGTGCACCAGTAGTCAAATTTTCCACAAACCAGCCTTGATGATGGGCTAGTCCAGACGTCTTCCACACACTCTTCCTACGACGAGCATGTATAGGCTGCAAGAGAAACAAAAAAAAAATTTACTGATGTGTCTGCTAGCGAAGCCGAATTTGGAACTCTATTTAGAATGAACAGGAACATTGTGGTTTAAAAAAGTAGGATGTACGAAAACCAGACATCTTACAACAAAAACATCCTCAATGTTTTTGGCGAACATAGCTGCAACCTTACGAAAGAATATGCATTTTCCACATAACAGATGTGTAACAAAATATACTTGAATAGCGCTCCGGCACAGTGCACATACATGCCAATTCATTAATAGGGCAGTGCGTACATGACGGTATGCGCTTTGATCAAGTATCCATTGGAGGTAACACAAAATTAAATTACGAATTTTAGTTTGAACATAACTTGTGTAACTTTCTTCCGGATGCCTACATTAGGACGATTATGCGGATAGCATAGAAAATTGGTTTCACTAAATTACTATTGTCAACTGCTAAATTATGGCTGTTAATTCAATGATTCCAGGTGGCTAAAAAGGCAGTGCCCCTCACTCATTCCTAACATACACCTCATTACAGGCTGTCTGATAAATAATGGGAAAGAATGTGGAAATGCTAATACGACGCACCCATCTTGAGCTAAATACCATCCCAATAAAGCATGCAAGCTTCTGCAACAATCTCAGTAACAAGAATACTGGAAGGCATTGGTCACGATTTAGCAATACACAATAAACATTTGATGAGACTGATTTCAGAAGTTGTGTAATTGTGTCAATGCCAACAGCTTGGAAACATGCAGTCTATATTCATGACTGTCAGATGAACATACTGTCCAATTTTTCATTTTCACAGTAACATGTGCATGCCTTATGTATGCATACTATGATGTATAACACTATTGCTAGTTTTGAGCGTTAAATAATTTATTCGTTTCTCCAAACACCACAGATCCCTTCTATAACTGTAGCGCATGCCTATAGAATTTACTTAAGCTTGTCATCTGATGTGAAGACAATTAAAACAACATGCTGACCCCAATTGAAAGCATGACGTTTTGGCCCCCACAGAGGAGCCCTATTCACAAGTGACAAAGGCTGTGCTTTTATTCGTGGCCAGTGTGTGGTTTTTCAATGTTTTCATGTGTGTTTCTGAGCAGACGGGCATAAGCTTGTAATCTGTTAATAAATGCCCTTGGAGGTGATGGTCTAAACTGTTCTTACTGTTCGTACAAGTAAAAGTGCTTAGCAAAGTTTGAACACAAAGTTTGGGCGAGGCACATACAATATTTAATAAACCACCACAAAGTAATGAAATCTAAGCATAGCGAAAACAAGCTGGATAAAATAAAATGTGCTCTACCGCATGAACTACTGATCGAATTAGGGCTCGCACAGTTAAGCTACAGTTATTCGGCCCTAATAAGCCATGAAAATTTCGTTCGGAAATACAGTTCATGTTTAACGAACGGCTCAAAATTCATGGGTTCCGAACGCATCAGACAACTTATGTTGCGGGTGTATAACGTAAGCTCAGATTTGAGTAAATGGGCTGCATAAACACGTAAGCGTACATACGTGCAAGCCTTGCGAGCCGTACCTAAGACGAGGCAGCATGCTGCACGCGAACTCGAGTAACACGGTAGTTCAAAGATGCGTGCCGACGTGGATGCATACACCGGCATACGTTCGGCTACCCGCAGCAATTTCTGATAGCAGTTTTAAAAAAGGGCGTACAACATATGAAATTGTTTTTAAACTACTTTGGACGCACAACATATGAAACGTACAACATATGAACCCGTTGACTCCTGTAGCACACAATATGAACAGGCATGCAAAAAAAAATCCTCAAGTTAAGAGATAACATACGCGCCCTAGGCGTAATCAACGCTTACAGCTAACAAACGCCGTCTTCACCCAACAATTATTTAACCAAAATATTGGTCCATCGCGAGCAGGGCTCCCTGCCAACACCACTGCCGACAGAGGCGGGCGCCGTCACAACTCGCACAAATCCGCCGCCGAATTCCCCCTGCGCACGCACGCGCCATGTGTCACACACTGAAGCATGCTTGAATCGAAGGAAAAAGCTCGCCCACGCTTGACTTCCCACAAAAACGCCTTCATCCTGATGAAATGACACACACAAACAGGTTCGCTACGTCACAAAACCTCACTTATCGCCCACATGTAACGAAAAACGTAGCATGGCGTCGTTATCACGCTCTCGGTGTTGACAAAGCGCCGACAGCAGGAATGTGGCACGTACCTGGCGAGTGTTCCAAAATGCGATGCCACACGTCTTCGCTTGAGTAGAGTCCATCTTCGTAATAGGCAGCACCGGCAGAACACAAAACAAAAACGCAGCGCGCAAGCACACCTCAAAAAATGAGAAAAAAAACGATGCAGAACCGACCAGCTGCAGCGCCCGACTAACAAGCAAACACGCCCAAACAAGTCACGTGGTTACAGCTCCGCAGACGTACAATGGCGCAATAAAATGCTTTAGTGATTTGTTTAAGTATAAAAAGTAAACGTAAATATATATAAGATAAAAACCAAGGGGGCAAAATAGTTTTACTTTTACAAATCAAATTAGCGTATGACTTTAGCGCGCGAAGTTTGAAACGCTTGCAGGTGCAATGTATTTTTAACAAATGAACAACAGCGGTAATATTCACCTAAAACACTCATGTTCTTGAATTTGAAACGTATTATTGTTGACACACACATTTACACACAAACTTTTATTGCAATGATTGATGTTGCCTATGCATAGGCGTGCCCACCACGGGGGAAGGGGGGCGGGGGCGGCCCTTGGTCACTTAGGGGGCAATGTAATCCTTATAAGTACATAGAGAAATAGAGAGGGGGGCACTGTAACTCTACGGGGGTTGCGGTGCCCCCCTGCTGATCACCTCATACCCCCCCCCCCCCCCGAAGGGATGTCAAAAAGAATAGATAGCAAATACAAAGTTTACGGCATGGGTCGCAGTGTTCCACAATATATATATATATATATATATATATATATATATATATATATTCCTAAGGGGGAGACAGAAGGTTAGGTGGGCAGATGAGATTAAGAAGTTTGCGGGTATAAATTGGCAGCAGCAAGCACAGGACCGGGTTAACTGGCGGAACATGGGAGAGGCCTTTGTCCTGCAGTGGACGGAGTAAGACTCATGATATATATATATATATATATATATATATATATATATATATATATATATATATGTGTGTGTGTGTGTGTGTGTGTGTGTGTGTGTGTGTGCGGGGGCGAGAGGCGTCTCTCCCTCTTCTCGTATCTTTCTCCCTTTCGCTTCGCAAAGGCGCTGCGTGCACTGACCGTGCCATTCTCTGACCTTTATTTCTTGACCTAAAGAATCACTTCCCGTGCTCCCGCATGGTTGCAGAAGGTAGTGCATTGTTTTCTTTTTCGACCAAGCACGTCTCGTCTTCGATAATCTTGTGAAAACGACTTGCACTCGAACGGCTTTTGACCGAGCAAGGGATTTTGTAATAAATTCAAGCTTTTTTCTCAATTGCTTCTACACATGAATATGTGCTGTCCGTAGATCGTGACAGTAGCCCATTCATTTATTCACATATAATGTGAACGATATAAAGCGGCAAAGCATGTCGAATCATACATTGCGAGAAGAAGTTAGTCTCTTTTACATTTTTTCAATTATTCTTAGAGTATTCTGTAAAATTTGTCAATGCCTCAATCATTTCCTTGATTTTTTCATCCCTATAAGACATTGTTATCTTAGGAAAGGCATGCATTCCTTGCGCTATATGCGTGGTATTTTCTTTGCAAGCATGGATGCAGCTCGATTCTTGCACTTGCACTCCCGCGCCGGTGGTCTGGTGCTTATGGGGCTGAACTGTTGACCCGCAAGTCGCAGGATCGAATCCCGGCAGTTCACGGCGGCCACATTTTTAATGGACGAGAAATAGTGCGAGACCTGTGTAGTTAGACTTAGGTGCACCCTAAATAACCCCAGGTGGTTTAAATTTTCGGAGCCCTTCGGTATGCGTCTCTAATGATTATATGACAACTTTGGGACGTTAAACGGAACAATTTTTATTCCATCAATAAGAGGTGTACACCCTTCTGTTCTTCAACACCCTCACGAACGGCATAATAACACCCTTTTGCCAGTTACACCCTTCTCTGAGGGTGTACCAGCAAAGAAAAGGGTGTTAATTCATAAAAAAGGGTGTAAATCTGTAAAAATTTTACTGTGTATGACGAAGCTGCTGCGGATACCGCTGTCTTACGCGTGCATGTAGACGTCGAATATCTGACGCAAATCTTATCGTATCATGTGTCGGGCTAGCTATCTACGCGACCTATTCGAATCTGTTTTGCGTTCACAGCACAGTACGGTTAACGGCACTTGCTGCTGCTTGACGTGTGGGAAGAGCGGGGGGTCGTCAGTTGCGTTATAGTGACTGAATCATACAACATATGTGATCTAACACACAGACGCGCGTACGCACGCACGCGCTATATTCATGCAACGACCACACGAATTCCCAACAACATCGCAGCGAACGGTTGGTAAGGTGTTGCGGAGTGTGTGGGCGTCGTAGGGCACCCTGTCGGTGCCCAGCTCGTTGCGAACGCGAATTTCGGCGTGGAACGCTTCTTTTTTATGTACTTTTTTACGTGTGCCCAAAACGGTAGGCTGCGCGATACGAGCAGTACGACACACACAAAAAAGAAGAAACGTGAATGCATAGGGCAAATCGTTAATAACAAAAAAAGCGTGCGTGCTTTTTTGTTATTAACGAAGCACATGTGCTTCCATAAAACATGACAGCCAAGAATGATGAAGTATTCATTTACATACAAATTACTATGAGTTGCTGAAACTCACGCAAAAGAACATAATTTTCTTGTTTGGATATTGATCGAGTGCCTTGGAATTATGCTATGTGAATTTGACACATCAACAGTGCATTATGATTCCCACCATAAGGGGCCACAATCTTGGCAAGTAATAGAAGTACTCTTCCCACCTGATGTGCACCTAACCTAAAGAGGCCTTGTTTCTCAAGTTAGCAATATATATATATATATATATATATATATATATATATATATATGTATGTATATATATAACCACTGGAGAAATATACCAGGTGTAACCAGAAAAAGGTGCACCTGCAGTTTTAAAGTTTAAAAGAAGCAATGACATGCCAACCATCCAAAATAGAACGCCCGAGAAAGGAGCATCAATCAGTATTACAGCAGCTAAAAGCCTGCTAACAGCTGAAGGTAGTCATGCTGCTCTTCCATTCAAGTATAGTGTACACTGAGAAAAGATACTGAAGATACACCATCAGCAAATGACAAAAGCAATACAGACAGAGCTTTCTCTTATAATACAAAAAGTCTTTAGCTGAGGAGGCAAATAAGTCATTGGCACACAATAAGTGCACAAAAAAAAAGCTGTCGCACGAGGCTGCCAGCGCTTAGACAACACAGGCAAAAATACAGTAGACTGAAGAAGGGAATACCCATAGCAAAAGTTACCATACTCCTGAGTTCTTGCTTTGCGTGCAAATGAAGCTAGCGTGAAGTTGAACACTAGATTAAAGCACCACAATCAAAATCTGGAAGTCCATGCTTTAGGAATAATACAAAGTACTGAAGAAACATGCAAAGAGCATTCCTGTGAAGGCAAATATAAAAAAAGACTGAAAGCTCTGTGGCCCTGAACAAGACAACACCACAACCAATCGAAGAGCCGTTCGGACACACCAGCAGTTCTGGCCAACACTAAAAAGTCACAAAAACATACGTTTAATGCCTTTTTTACAAGAGAACTTCAAAAGAAATGTGCATACACCAATGCCAGAAGTATCGATGGAAGCTATTACTCATATTCAGCTCTTCATTGAAACACTGACAGAAGATACTTGTACCTGGATGCTTAATTACTTTGGTACAACTCAAGAGCATCGACGCCAAGTGGCAAAAAAATTATGATGGAAGACTACAATGTGATCAAATGCACACGTCAACCACCAACCAAGGTCCTATGCTAGAGTGAATATCGCAAAAAGTCTTGAACGCCTAATGTCACTGGCTCATGCTCAGCGTTCTCAATCAAAATCTTGACCTCCGACACAGCATATTATTTCAACAACCTGCCACCTCTCACCATGTCATGAAACAAGCTCGAGTATACACAAACCCTCCTCACCGTTAGGTAGTTAGATAGCTCCACTAGAGCTTCACTCTCGGAACACATAGACCAGGGCCGTAACTAGACGGGTAGTGAGGAGGTTCTGAGCCCCTGAAGTATTTTCATGCTCTGACTTTTCGTCAACAATAGCTTAATCTGGGCAAGTTGGTTCATCGTGGTTGTGTTCTAGTAACAGTGAGAGAAGTTCAGGAAGAGACAAAAAGAACAGGAAAGAGCGCTGACGAACTACTAAATTTTATTGAAGGTACTACGCCCACTTTTTTACAGAGTACAAGAACAGTGCTCATGCACAACGACACATGTGAGACCATGATAATATAATCTTAACTGAGAAAAGAATACTTTCTCTCCGAATGGATGAGTGAAGGTATACTGATGCACTGATTCATGGCCTTCCTGACAAGAAAATACTTTCACAGTCTCTCTTTCATTTCTTGTTCTTGCTTTTTTCAAAAACAGTGTTTTATGAAACATAGAACTGCACTTACATTCTTTACAGTGTATGGCCATGCGACTACCATAGCCATTCTTAACATTTTAAGCATGCTGTCTTGCTCAAACATTGGGGCATTGCCCAGTTTGTCTTATGTTTACGTTTCCACGTGTGAATAGTATCTCATACACAAAATTATATTGGCATTCAGTATACCTATTCTCGTGACGAATGGTGAAATAATGGCTATTCCTGTTGCTTTTTAGTACACACACTTTTGAAAACTTGCAAGGGATGGCAAATAACAAGATAAAATCATATCGGCTCGCTATTTTCTTTATATTGTGAAACACCTTATTGACGTACGGTATAGCATGCAAAGATCTTTGGTCATTCTGTTTTTATTTTGGTCCTGTTTTGTTTAACTTGACTTTCTGCAGGAGGGTTTAGCACACGGGTGTGATGGTGCTGTTGGGATATCCAGCATCCTTTAGTCTTTTAATCTGGTTTTTAAGGCTTACCTCATCCTTGCGCTCACATGACTTCTGAAGGGTGGCTTCAATGCACGTGGTGGCAATTCCTCCTGTGTAAATTGTGTAAATGTGTAATTATGTGTTATGATGTACTAAAAAAGATGTCCCAAGAATCAGAATAAGTGACAGTAGTCAAACTTTTTGTCACTGCCTTTATACAAATACCAGTTTATTTGTTGCCTCCTGCAGTATTTTAGGGCCTCTTATATAGATAGGATGTTTTCTCACTTTTATTACATTTTTGTATTGATGATGCCATATGCTCAAGAGGTAGAATGTCGTTATGTTCTTTCTGATAACTTCTAGCTTCTGAGCAAAGATAATGTTTCAGAAAAATGAAAAAAAGGCTAGCATAATATTAAGACATGGGAAGAAAGCAGAGTTTATCAAAAATGAATGCATTAGTTGGGAATGAGAAAAAAAGATGGATGACAGGTCAGTAATGTCAATTAATTTATATTAGGACACATGAAATGTAGCAGAGGGTGGCAGGTGATTAGTTCTAATGAGATCGAGAAATTATCAGCCATAATATGAAATTGGCTCATACAGGACAGGGAACATTGATTGGGCTTCCACCCTGCAGTGGACATAATAAAGGCTTAACGCTAACAATGAGCAAAGCCTGTGAAATTAATGCTCCACGAAATAAGCAGTACTGCACAGATTGCTGTGCTAGACTTCCCATTTTGCATGTTTTTACCAGCTTATCCTGCTCGCTGTTCAGACACAAAGCTTCACCAGAAAAACAATGTTATACTTGGTGAGGATAATGCCAGTGAATCCAGTGTTTTATCTACACCTTTCCTTGCTTAAGTCCTCCTCCAAACTATACGATTTTTTCTTGGAAATGTTCTGCTTACAGCACACCAACCGATCAAGTGAAACAACTTTATTGGGGTCCTGCAGGACGCGCCCTAGTATGCAATCACCATTTCACTTCACGTTACAGCATACTGGTGGTAAAATATTCTCTGGCAGGGTACAGAAGAGCATGCACTGAGCTAGCTTGTGCAGCGCGGTCTATTCCAGAAAGCTGAACCTATGCTTGGTACAGAATTTTGTAACCACACGATGCTTGCACAGATTAAATGTGGCCACACATAGCAACTTCTCAGCTTTTTTATGAAATGATCTCGCAGTATCTGAAAACATTTGTTTTTTTGTTTACTTCATAGTTCCCAGTGAAATATTTCTCTTGTTCCTCTCATTGAATAATGGAATTTGGTGTGACTAAGGTGTTCCTAATGCCTCACTATGAGATCAGAAAAACGATTCTCCTGGAAATTGCTTCACAAGCATTTCCTAAGATATTGAATGACACTGCTTGCACATGTACAAACATTTGCTAGTTTTATTGAGGGTTGATGATAAAGGGAATCAGTTGGTGCATCCAAGCCGGACAGAGATTGACTGGCCCTGAAAAGGGCCGTTTAGTTATATATCTTGCAGCTTGTTCCAGGTAGACAGGGCTTCATTCTGTAGAAATGGTAACTCATCACACTGGTTCCCCAGCATGAAGAACATAACTTGATGCTAACACTGACTCAGATGTTCTGAAATGTCATAGAGGGTACATGAAGGCTGGGTACATAAAGGTTGCAGTTATACTAACTGTACAGTCAGCATGCTTGTGTGATATGTGCATAGCTGCATCAAAGCCACGTGTGAGAATTGCGTGAACAGCTGAAAATCTCAATGGCAGCATAGCTTAAGAAGTCTGTCATCCCTTTTTTGCCAGTTTCCAATATCATCCTTCCCTTTTCATGCATCTTCTTTCAATATATCTGGGGTTTTAATTCCCAAAACCACGATATATTAATGAGAAGCAAATTTTGAACATCTGGTGTTTTTTACCATCTTCACTTGTTTGCAGCGCAACACCAGAAACACAGGACAGGGAAGGAGCAAAAGAGAAAGAAAAGACGGCGCCGACTCTGAAAAAGACGGCACTGACATCATGACACGCACATGTCGTGATGTAAGTTGCCCAAAGAGTGGCCTCCCGTGAGAATAGTGAAGAATTGGGAATAGGATCTACCAGTAGGGCTTTGTGTGCAATTCACAAACAGTGAAAAAGATCCACCAGGGGTGAACCACAGGTACATGGTGCACTCTGGTTAAGAGAGAGCAGAGTAAAAACAGATGTGCCAGACAGGAGATTATAAATGGTTTTGTCTGGAGCTGGTGCCAGACCGAGCTCTGATTAAGCGTAAGGGAGTATTGAGCGCCAGGCCAATCTGATCCCATTCCTGTGATGGGGTGCAATGTGATGACAGGTGCGAATTCCATTTTCGTTTTTTTCCATGAGTCTAGGGAAATAATTTTTCAGGGATCAGATGAAAATACCTCCGACATACATAATAACATGCTTATTCTTGGGCGTAGTCATGCCTAGCCACCAGATTGGGAGAAAAAGGAATGTTTCCCGAAATGTGCGATAAAGTGTTTGGTGCTACGCCTTGACGGAAGTATTGATAGGTTCTTTGGAAATCGGTACGCCATTTCTGTAATCGTTAAATATGCAGCTGCATGTGCCACTGCTAGGGATAGCGTGACACTCCAAGCCATTTCGGGGTAAGCCGTTTTAATCTACATGAAGATGTTAATGAGCCCGTTCTCCATCACAGCAGTAGCTGTGGCCATTCCTTCAACTAGGCCTACTGCAGCGCCAACTAAACGTCTGCATGAATTTAGCGCTAGTACCCGTACATAATAATCAGCACGTGCCTTGGGTTCACTTCGATGGTGTTGTGAATTCATCTTGCGTGACAATGGTTTAAGTTGCATGCGTGCCTTAATCATTATTGCAATAGGAGACCATGATTTATCGTCACGCATGGTGTTGCTTAGCTCGGTCCTCAGTGTTCGAAGCAGGTTCCGCCTTGTGAGTGCATGAGAGAGGCACAAGAGTTGATTTCTGCTCTGTGTTTCTATAATTCCCTAGCCTGTATTATACAGGAAGCGGATAGTGCTGGTGTGCGTCAGCTGCCTCGGTGCGCTCTCAACCGCCTGCCTGGTAAGACTGATAGCTCATTCTATCAGCGCCTTGTCGTACTCCCTCCTCACACTGCGACATGTCCTCCACTTGGAGGACATGATGATGGAACAAGATGATACGAAGCCCAAACTGCAATGTTTGCAAGCCACAACCCGAGCAAACAATTCAACGGTGAGGCCAGAAAATCTACCTGACTAGGCCTGGAGAAACAAGCCAGAGAGCATATTCTTGGCTGGATAGACGGATGGATGTGGCCGTACCCTTTAGATCGGGGCGGTGGATAACGTCACCTAGCGTAATGCTTAGTGAACTAACCACTAGATTTTTGTTCCCCTTCAAATAGTAAAGTTGGATGGGTACTTTGAAGTGAAGGGTTTAATTTTCAATCGTGCCTTGACTTTAGCCACCAATCAGATAACCTCCTTCTAGTTAAGTCTACCCGCTTAAAGTCTATTTTACCCTCCCTGTCCCTAAACACCAGTGCTTTGAAAAACTCTGCGCCATCATCCTGAACTATAGAGCGAAGCCCTTAACAAAACATTATCAAGTGTTAGACAGATTCTTCCTCCTCTCCACACGCACTGCATACCGTGTGTACCGCTTCGTATCTGGCCCAATTTGTCTCGGTTCGCAATACTCCCGTTCTGGCCTCAAACAGTAGAGAACTACCCCGAATATTATCATAGCTCCTTGGCAGTTTCCGGCTTAAAAGTTCGATAGATCACTGGTGCGAACCTGCTAATCATGCCGATTCTCCAGATATCAGTCTCAGGTTTCTCAAGCTTCTTGACCAATAAATCTTTTTGGTTTTGCCCCCTGCTGTTTTCTAAGTATTTGGAAGTCAATCTTTTTGTTCGCTTCCTCCTTTTCGTATCGCCATTCTTCATGTACAAGTAGCTGAATACCTTCCTAGCCCAACGCTCCTTGCCCCATTTCTCTCAATCGCTTTTCAAAAATTTATCTTTCTGCGGGCTTTCCTGCCCTCCATTGATGTCCATTCCATACAACCTTGTACTCACTGATTGGTGTATTCCCGTGAGCTCGTAAGGCAAGCCTACCTATTCCACGTTGCTAAACTTCTGATCTTGCTTGAACTTCTGATCTCATACACAAGACCGCATTGGCAAACGTCAGACCAGGAACCATGATCCTTTCCATATACCTCGTACAACATCATAGCTATTGTAATTCCACAGTGCCCTGTTTTCATCACTGCCGCATTCCTGTTATATTAAGTCGTCACGTATATTTTGTGTTCCCTAAGGTACTCGGTCCCATTGCTTATCCATACGCTCAGTTATTTGTATTTATCTGTTATCTCTAGCGTGACTTCCTGTATTCTAAGCTCACTACCTTTTGTTATCATTAAAAATCATGACTACTGATTTTTCCTAACTGAATCTAAAATCTGACCTATCTCCCTCATTATTGCAGATGTCCATCAACCTCTGCAAATCTTCCTTGTTGTCGGCCATTAGCACTATATCATCTGCGTAGATTAATGCTGGTAGTGCCATGATCAATGAGTTTTCCTGTTTGACTAAAGAGAGGTTTGAAGCCAAGTGCCCTTGCCTCTAATTTGGCCTCTAATCCTTGTAGGTACATCATGAATAAGAAGGGTGACAGTGGGCACGCCTGCCTAAGTCCACGTTTCACCACTGTGGGCTCTGGATACCTGTTTTTTCCCACTTTTAACTACCTTGTTAGTTTTATTAGATTTCCTTTTATAAACGATTAGTGACTCCATCTTTTACACCCAGTGTGTCTAGTATTCCCCACAAGTCCTCTTGAACCACGCTATTGTATGCTCCCCTTGAATTTCTGCAGGCCGGTAGGAAGCTTCACAGCGCAGCGCCTGATCTTGATGAAACGGCGCAGCCATGCAGGCAGGGCATTCAATTCCCTCCCTATTTTTTGTATACTACTGTCCTTGTGTACATCGTAGAACACATAACAGTAATGATAGCAAACAGATCATTGATTCGGGTAGGCTTGGTGTTTTTATTTAAAATGGAACAACGAGGAAGCTGCTGAAGCTCGTGCCTGTATACAGCTGCTTTATATGGAGATGAAACTTTAACGAAAAAAAAATGTAATGATAAACAGTAGGCTCATAACAAACAACATTTCTCTGAGGGTGCATGGAATATATGTCCCATGCAAGGCTATGCATTGCAGTCCTTACTGCATTAATTATGTACACGTACTGCAGGGCATGCAAGTCTATGCAGACACACGCTGACGAAATGACATTTTTTGCTACATACAAACGTGCACCGCACCAAACAAGACGCACGTGTTTGTATAGTCAGGGAACACTCGTGAATATTGATGAAATCACACAGCTCGCTTACAGTATAAAACAAACACAATTGCGAACAATAAAATGCGACGCTGTTTAAAGAGGCGGACCCAGGTTACGAGGAGAATTATCAGTATGGCATACACACCACGTGTCAAGCTTTTGCAACATCTAAAGAGACTAAATATGGAAAGTTGCCTTTGTAAGTTAACATGACAGTACCAAATGGAGAAGCCACACGAGAGAAACAATTCATCGTGGGCTAAAGAATGTGTTTTAAATATTATACACAGCTTTGCAAGATAATACGACGAGTTTTACTCGTCTAGGTGTGGGAGGTGTAGGCCTGATAAAATGCGATGTTGCTTCAGAGCCTTTCTTTCGTAATATTGCAATTTTATTCAACTCTTTCAAACGCGGCACCCGTAAATTTCTACTGGGTGCTCGAACACGGCAAGCAGGTCGCGGGGCAAAATCTTTGTAACATTTTATTACCGAAACAGCGATACTAGCAATGCTTGAGCTGCACTTGCTGTTTCTAAATTGTAACCTCCTCAATCTCATCACTGTGATCAGGAAACAGAGAGGAAAAGTACAGCAGTAGTACGTAGAGAAATATTCAATTTCAAGCCCTTTAGCAATATCATCTAAACAAATTGCCAGTTCACTGTTGAATTCTCGATGGAAACAAACAGCTGATCAGGGACGCAAGCTTGGCTTGGCACTGGCTTGGCGTTCATACAGAGCCAAAAGCCGCTGCAGGAAACTGGATTGCGGATCGTATTGAGACAAAATATTTATACATTTTTGTTTTCTTTGTTTCATTTCTCTAATTGCTCTTGTGATGGCGTGGACCGCGCTTCGTGATCTCATGTACCGGCGCACTGTTTTTAAGTTTAGTATGGCGCACGATAATACATGATTGCGTGCTTTAATTTAAAAAGGTTCGCGAGTATGGCAGCAACACTGCAATGTCGGGAAGAGGCACGAGGAAGAGGATAGTAGTAGTAGAACCAGTAGCAGCTCATGCCGGGTGAGCGACTGATGCCCAGATGGAGGAATGTCAACCCGATGCCTTTTGTGTTGGCCGTTCTGGCAGTTCCGCCACTTTATAGAAAGAGACGACCCCGTCGCTTGTCCTCTTCTCTTTTCCTTCGGGCATCAGCGACAACATTGACGGACGACGTGTTCGACTTCACCGTGCACGTGAGTATAGGTTGGTTTTTCATTCGAGTGAATTTTGTTCAGATTTGCAACTTGTCGACTTCATCCTGATCACCTGTCACCGGCAATAAGTCACATACGTGTGATATTTAGGTGAAATAAATGATAATGCACATTTCTGCTCCATTGCGGGACTTAGCTACACCAGGACATGAGGTAAAGCCTTGTCACCTAGCCAATAGCAGGCAAGATCGATCACTCGCATCCTCGTCACGACAGAATCAACGCGCCTGCCTTAAAATTAGTAAGCTGCTCGCAAAGAAATCTTACCGAGGCAATTTTGTTTTCTGTGAACAATGCACCGTAGATTTGCTTGAAAAAATAAATGTCGCGACCTTTAGAAAACGCCGTGTCTCAGAGCTAGACGCGGCATTTTGTAAAAGGCTCATTAAATCTCAATGTTTCGTAGTTTCACTTGAAATATTATTGTCTATGAATTTCATGGCCCAATCTTTTGCTTTGGCTGAAAATCTCGGCGGCAAAAA
>WOVY01000305.1:0-15287 GCA_013436015.1 Rhipicephalus annulatus | reverse complement strand
ATTTTTAGTGCGCTATTACCATTCCTAATAAACGCAATACGAACGTGCCAAGATGTCCACCTTGGCTCATCGTCTTCTTTCAAGCAATCACTTTTGCCGATTGCCATTGCAGAGTGGAATATATTCCCATATAGTGTTATCACAGGACGTAACCCTATTATGTTTTAAGCAGTTGCTGACTGATTGCTTCAAGTTGTAATATTGATTGTGATTTTACACTGTTCTTTTCGTTGTTGTTTTTTTTTTCTAGCCTTTGAGCAAGTATTCAATTGCTCCGCGAAGCTTCTCCAAGTTTCCGGCCTGAAAAGTTACATGCCTAACTTTCTATGTTACCACTCCTCCCCCCAGATGTAATACCACAACGGGGGCCTTTAAGGGAAATATAACTGATGATAATGATGAGGAGGATAATGATCTCGTGCACACTGCTTCAATCCATCATGAGCATTCACTTCGTGAACATGCATGGATTTCAAATAGCCCAGTGCCCGTTTTCCATACGTGTGTCGACGATGTAATCGTTAAAACTGGGCAGCATCGATCGTCGGGCTTATCAGCCCCGCCGGTGAGCAACCCACACTGGGGCAGCGACTGCATTGAAAATCCGGTCTTCACAGCAGCTGTGACGCATATGCTCGGTGCGCCAGGAGGGCATGACCTCTGCCTCAAAGGACGGCCGGTTATGCTGATCTGACCGGCACAAGCTATCTGCCTACCCATCTGCCAAGAACACTCACAGGACGACGCAGTGTCAAGTTGCAGGGTGAGAGAGAGCAAAAAAGCGAAGTTGATTGTTTGAAATGGTCGATCAGTCTCAGGAGTCAGAAACGCGAGCTTTTTTTTTTTAGTTGACTCGTAGGTTGTCATACTTCTTTTTTAGGAATGATGTGAGTGGCCGAAACACCGTTGTTCACGTTTTAGCTTAGATTACTCAACTCGCGTTCCAATGAATTCCCTACCCAGAGCTTTGGGTGTGCACTCAGGCATACCACAGTACTAAAGCAGTGCGCATTCATAGGTATGCATGAAGTCGGACACATTTACGCCGAAAATGCGATTCTGTGAAAGCTCATTTACACCCTGTTAACGGGTGATCGCCACGCTGAGACACAGCTGTAACTAACGCAATATGTCACGATGCTGTCCGCAACATTGAATGCGCACACATTCAAGGAACGAGGCTGTGGAAAACAACACAGCGTGAAAGACGCCTAATGTCGCCTTCAAGGAAACAATTAAATTTTGTCATACATAAATTTGGACAGATTAATTATACTCTGAAAAAATGCCGTTAATTTCGCACCTATCAGTTAGTAAAAGAAGAGAAATTTCATTTTGAAAGCTTCACTCCTAAGTTTGCCGTCGACGAATCGTTAACCAATTGGTTCTTTGTTGGAACATCGCTGTCTAAATAGCCCGGCTGGTAAAAAAATTTGATCTCACAATGAGGCACCGTCCGTTTCATGGCCGGTCCCCCGTGGTGGGTTGGGCCAAGACTCTGAGGGACAACCAACCAACTCCAAATGTGGTATCACGGATGTCATGGTTGATTTTTTTTTTCTTCAATTGTGGCGACAGCAACTCAAAGAAAGTCCATTCCGTGACCTTCCCAGTCGGACGCCATAGTCGTCAGACCACCGTGACGGGTGTGTACCTTAAAGCAGTCAAGGTTATCCGAGCGAAATTCGTTAACCAAAAGCACTGTCGCAGTTGCAAGGAAAATTAGCTTTGAAAATGAAATTTATAAGCACTGCTAGAATGTGGCAGGGACTAACTATATACTTCCTAACCTAACTGCACTTGCTGAATACAGAAAGCAGCATTTCAGAGCTGCCATTGGTTAGCTTGCCTTACCAAATGTGGGTGCACATGCGCTGAATAGGTTCTCAACGGCTGCTCTATGTGGTGCTTCCATACAGGAATAATGGTATAGAGTGATTCCCTCAGACAAACGTCCCGAAAATTTGGTACCACTGTCGTCGGGCGTTATGTTTCCCGTAGTAAGCGAAAACCACTTTGCCTACCGCACTTGCTGCTGTGTTTTCGCTGGTGCTTGCGCTGTTTGTCATCGCGCAAACAAAGAAAAAAAAACAATGTGCCAGCTAACTTTTGCGGTTCTATGCGAGGGAAGGCTTAAAAAAAATAGACCAGGGTATTTTTTGAGTTTTTTTTTATGAACGCCGTCGCAAAAAAATTAACCACGGCTGTGCCTTCGATGCAGGTTCATCGGTTATGTTTTGGAGAGGCTTACCTCGAAAAAAATTAATAGCTGTGCTAACCGTTTTCCATTGTAATGTACCGTACCACATTCTTTTTTTTAAGTAAGCCGCCCCGCCGCGGTGTATGGTCTAGTGGCTAAGGTATTCGGCTGCTGACCTGCAGGTCGCGGGTTCGAGTCCCGGCTGCGGCGGCTGCCTTTCCGATGGAGGCGCAAATGTTGTAGGCCGGCGTGCTCACAGTTGGGTACACGTTAAAGAACCCCAGGTGGTCGAAATTTCCGGAGTTCTCCACTACAGCGTCTATCATATGGTGGTTTTGGGATGTTAAACGCCACATATCGATCACGTTGAGCGTGTTCAACAACGGCCTTCTTTATTTTCGGCATGCCGCACGCGTGAGGCCGTAAAGAAGAAAGAGAATACCATCGAAGTAATGCGTGGTCTCGCGCTGGAAACGCATCGCTTTGTGACTTCCCTAAAGTTGGCGACGACGCGCGACGGAGAACGGCGCAAACTAGAAACTCACGCATTGGAAAGCAGGTGACGGACGATACTGCAGTTTTTTCTAATTAAATCGCTCACGACGACTTAATTGTCCTCGGTGAGTACACCATTACATGGCGTGTCTATATTTTTTTCAATTTTTGGGCTTTTCTAAGCACAAGGAATTGTTTGCTTATATAAGCAAGTGCTTTGGAAATTTTGTTGCGTTCCTTGTGTGAGCGTATTTTTCGGATATGCCCGTTTTCTGCGCCAGTCGTAGTGCTATTCATACTGAAATTAAGCTGCGGTCTACTTTAATTCCGCGTGTGTGTGTATATACTCGCACAGAATCGAGTGCTCGATGGTCGCACGTGGGCGTGCCTGTATGTATGTTCGTGCCAACATATATATAACGTCCGTACACTCGTCGCGTGCGTAGTGTGCGTGTATTATCTGCTTTGAATATCACCTACTGCCATACAAACGAGGGAATGTGTGAAAGCACATGACATTAGTCATTGGAAATTTACTAACATAGATTGGCGAACGAGAAGAAAGAAGCATTTCTATTACATTCGAAACTACGATTTGCTTTAGCTCAAGATACACTGGCCCAGCCATAGCTCCGTTCTGTGGTCAAGTGAACGGCAAGCGTATTCAGCTTTTGAAAGAACAACATAATTCAAGGGGATACATGCAATCGGCAGCGCGAGTCGCAGCATAGTAACCTCGAAAATCGTCAAGCACTTGCTTGTAACAGTGCAGCAACGCAGGGAAAAAGTGCTCGCCGAACACGCTCAATGTTTGCGCGCACAGCGCGACAGTTATGATTTAGAGGATGGAGTGAATTCTGATAGTTTAGATGACCACGACGGCACGTTGAAGGACTGGACAGGCCCGGTTTTTCAGTTCCTGGCAAACTTCTGTTTATTTACTCACTGACACTTATTTACAATCAAAGGCCAGGGCAGCCACTAAACCAACCGCACAATAAGCAATTGACTGGGTTAACATCGGCATTCTTTCCGAGTTCTCACTATACTGCACACATCGACACCAACTTCTCAAACCTTGGATCAGAGTCGGCGCCAAGCAAGACCTCTGTTCATGCATTCCCATCTTCTCCTCGAGCACCAAGCTCCCCTCTTTTCCATTCCTCTCCATTAAATACCTCCCGTCTCATCTGTGGCCACCTTGTGAGACGAACCTCTTCTCGATGCTCCACCAATGCAGCCAACAAATCTCTTTTCCTCAGGGACGTGTCTCCACCTCTGCGTTCCCACAGTTTGCTGTCCTCATCCTCCAAGAAATCAACTAAAGAAGAACTCCGTCATTTCGTCAACGGTACAGGTCACCTCCGTCATTTCGTCAACGTACTTTCGCGCGACGACAAGTCTAGCTAGACAGCCAGTCGGCTGCCGGGAGTTAGCACACAAGGTGCTGTCGTTTTTGCACACTTACTGTGGCAGCAGGCCACCCAATTATCTTGTCGGGAGCGGTGTCGTCACATGTACCACTTGTTTCTGAGACTGGTTCACCGTGAGAAAGCTTCCGTAGTGCGAGTGACTCACCAGCGCGAGGTGCGCTGAACAAACGCTCACGGGGTTTGGCAACAAAGGCACGTGCAGAGGGGAACTTATACCCGTGACACACGGGCAAAAGTAAAGTACTTTGAAGTAAACCCCTTTTGTCGCCTAAGGGGACCATTTGCAGAAAGGAGTGGCGCTGATGACACACGGCACCGGACTACTGCTTTAGGCGGTGCCTCAGAAGAATGCAGCAGAAAAAATGGCGCTGTTTGTGAAACAGCAAGATTGGAAATAATAAAAAGAATCTGCGCATGTACATCACATTCAGCGACGCCGGAGCATAAAACCGTTTTTTTTTATTGTCTGGTGGCTTATAATGCGCATACCTGTAATTTTTTTTCGCTTTTTTTTGCGTTTTTAGCAGCAACCTAAGTTTGTCTGGCAACTATGAACAGTCGGTGTTTTGCTGTTTTGTTTTTTGTAGTGCTTTTTACATGGCTGCGTCTAGCTGGGTCAGTGACAGCGTGCCGCGTTTCATCGTGGTCCTGCGATGTCTCAGCGCAGAGACAGAGATAAAGCAACAGTTGACGTGGGCCTGACTCTTGTCGCCCTCGGCTCCATCGAAGATGAGCTAAACGCTGCGAAGGCAAGAGTGATGAGCCTCAAACAAAGACTCGTCATGAACAGCTTCATTTTGACTGCTTCCGCACTGTCCCCCCGAGCCATCAACCGCGAAAGTTGGGCCTATGTGCGCAACGAACGCTGGTTCGAAGACACATTGCCGTTATTAGGCGATGCCCACTTTAAGCAGTGTTTTCGAGTGAGCCCGACACAGCAACTGCCGCTGCCAACCCTAACATGATCGCGCTAGTGATGTAATGCAGGTGTTTGAGAGTATGGACAGACTATAGGCCTTCACTTTTGAACAAATTGCACTGCTGCTGAAAATGAAAACATTTTATCAGCGCAAAAAAATACTGACAGGGCACCGCAGTGTTGCGGCACGTTTTCTTCTATTGATAAATTATGCACACTGTATGCGAGAGTACTCCCTTCCTGCCAGAAAAGTAGATGCGGGATCTGCTTTTGCGAAAAGAATCTTTGCCGGAAAGTAGTTACTCCTTTGTCGTGTGTCACTGTGCCCGAATGCCTTTTCGAAAGATGTCCCCTTGTCTAAAGGACTTCAGGATGCCCGTGTGTCAGGGGCATTAGTACTCCGTCTGCACAGCCACTTTTCAATTCCCCTTTTTGTCAAGCGCCGTATCCCGATTGGCCATCCTTCACTTGCCTCAAACATGACTTCTTTGAACCCTAGAATGTTGTATGTGCGGTTGTTGTACATACAAATTCAAGAACCGTATCGGGGGAAAGGGGGGGGTCACACTTAGGTGCACTGCCGCCACTTCGAGTCATGCGTAAACATCATACAAAAATAACCTAAACAACAACAAAATATGTTACCTGGTATTCATTTAATGTCATTACGTCATTACAAAGCACTATCACAAACTATTTTTCATGCACTGTCCTTTATGTTTTACTTCCTTTATGCTTTACTTAAAGATATGTGTTCAACTTTCACTCAAGAGCTAAACAGTAGCCGGCGCCATGCTTGTGCGCCCACTACCCCTTGTATATCATATTAAAAAATGTCCCTTCCAAAATGTTTGTGGTCACTCAAACGCACGAAAGTCACGCAGAATACGACGAGGAAGGGAACACACACGAAATTAAAAAAATGAAGAGAAATGCCACAACCTCGCACTGGTCAGGCCACAGCCCGAAGGTGGGACCCTGTCCCGTGCATTCCTGGGTGCACTATGACAATTAAGCAACATTCACACACCATGCTGTTGCTGCCTTCCCAACAAACTTACATTCTGTTACTTCACAACGTCCCCATTTTGTAGTGCTATAGTCAAAAAAGAGACAAAGACAATCTTTCACTCGTTCTCTTCAGCTTTCTCTACTGTTCTCCGCTGCCGAATCATGACAAGGCATCGGCGCACTTATTAAGAGATCCCTTTATGTGAGAAAAGGAGATGTCGTACCTCTGTAATGCCAATATCCAGTGGGTCAGGCGATGGCTACATGACGTGTAGCGGGTCAGGTAAGTTAGCAGGTTGTGATCAATCACAACCTTTATTCTGCCGACAAATAGTTAGGTGTCCAGCCGACCTAGCACACACACAACAGCGCATGCCTCTCTTGCAATCGCAGACCACTTTGCAGGCTGAGGAGTGAGCTTCTTACTTAGCAAGGCAATAGATTTCTGATCGTCATCTGCTTCTTGAGCCAAGCAAACTCCTATACCTCTTTCAGAAGCATCAGTATAGTTAGCACAAACTCCTTGTTCCGCTTGGGAGAACTCAGGGCCAGCTTAATAGCATTGAAAGCGCTTTCACTTTCTAGGCTCCACTGAATGGTGTTAGGTACGGGGTGGTTCGTAAGGTCAGTCAGAGGGCAACATCTCTGAGTACGTGTGGACATACTCCTGATAATAATTAAAAGGCCTAGCACACTTCGCAGATCTCGCTTTGCACGTGGTGTTTTCAGTAGCGCTATCGAATGAACCTTATCGGGGTCAGGGGAGCGAGACCCTGAACCAACCACATGACCCAAGTACTTAACCTTCGCTTGTGCGAGCCGGCACTTTCGCGGGTTATTCGTTAGACTTACTTCCACTATAGCGGCCAACACAACGTCCAAGTTACGTACATGCGATTCCCAGCTTCTATTTATGTAAGTGCATGAATAACCCCTATGCCTTTCCTATAACTAATTAACAATCCCTTGGAAAGTCGCAGCGGCGTTTCACAGCCCACACGGCCTTACGCACCATGTGCCACTCGTAGTCGCGAATGCGGGCTCTCTTCTGCGAGCTCTCTTCGACCGGTATCTGCCATTATTCTCGAGTCCCGTCAAGTAGCGTTATCTATTTAGCCTTCGCCACTTCATACAGCGATTCCACTTTTTCCTCCATTGGAAAGTTGTCTGCTTCGATGGTTACATTGATTTGTCGGTAATCAATGCACATTCTCACCGTACCGTCTTTCTTGACGACGCCCACTGCCGAATGCGCAAAGCTGCTCTCAATGGGGTATATCAAGGCCCATTCTTTCAATTCGGATACCTGTCTTTCCACTTCTCCTCTCAGTGCTACCGGCACACGGTCGGGGTAGGGCTTCGCCGGCGTCGCGCCTGGTAGCAGCGTAGGTCTATATTTCCCAGCTTTAGAAATTCTTGGCTTTATGTGCTTTCATAATTTTTTATTGCGTCCTTATACTGCCGTGCCTGTGTATTCGACAGGTGTGTGCTTCCCTGGACCGGTATATATACACCATTGTCTGTGTCTCAACGCTGCGAGTTTTTTTTTTTTAACTGACCAAACTCTTCATCTGTCTCACAAAAGACTGCGGCGTTATATACTCTGACATAGTACTTCCTGGGGTGATTGGCGTGAACCCATTTATCAGCACCCTCGAGGAACCAGATGATATAGCTCTCTTGTCACACCTGCTGCACTAACTCTGCCGCTCCATTCCATTTAAGTTGCATCTTCCCTACGTGTCCTGCCTGAAGAAATAGTACTTACTCCCACACGTCAAACTCTTGAGGCCTGGCCCGAAGATTGTACTTCTTTGTACACATTTGTATTTTTTCTCCGCAGCCGTCAACTGCGCGAGCTTCTTCGGCCATTCGAGCACGTAGCTCCGTCAAATAAGCAGTAGCCGATTTATGTTGACCTATCGGAGGTTTCGAATGTCCCGTGCAGCTTGGCTACAATATGTTCAATGGTGATTTGGCCATACAACCGTACATTAGCTTGAACGTTGACACGTCTGTTTTCTCGTGAGGGATCTCACAATACGCCCACAAAACACTTGATATGTAACGGTCCCAATCTCACGCATGTTCGTGTATGACATGTTTCAGCATTGCCCTAAATAATTCATTCCACCTCCCTACTAGGCCGTTACTGTGCGGGTGTTCCGGCGCTGAAAAGTGTACCTCCAATCCTAGCCTTTCTGTCTGTTCTCTAGTTACGCTGCTATAAAGTTAGTTCCTTGGTCCCTGCATACGAGTTCTGGAACCCGATACCATGAGAGGATATCGAACAACGTCAGACAAGTTGCGGTCGTGGTCAAAGCTCGAAGCGGGATGACCACGAAGCGTACCGATGGCCACGCGATGATGCAGGTTCTATAGGACCGATGCAGTTAAGGTGCACTACCTGGAAGGGTGTTTGCGGTCTTGTGAGAGGAGCGATTGGCACTCGATCGGCCACCTTTCTACTAAAACATTTCTGACAGGTATGGCAAGACTGATAATGCTTCTCGATGTCTGACATCAGTGTCGGCTGAAAAAAAATGCACTATACGAACGCGAACGGCGGCCGTTTCTCGACCATTGTTACCGGCGCATTCCCAGAGCATGTGGCGCAGCGTTGCTCTGTGCCCGCATGCTTTACATAGATCGGTAATGTGTAAGTGCGGGTAGCAGTGGCGTAAGACGACCGGGCTGGGGTAAGAGGGGGTTTGTAGTAAGCGATAGCTTACGGCATCGTGTCTGTTTAATTTGTCATGCGGTGGCGGGGACTTTCGCCTTTCCAGTCTGTAGTGTTGCGTAATATCTCGGAACGTGATGAGACGATCACCCCACGACCATTGTGGTCTGTGTTGTCGCTGCGTGTCTGTCGAAGTGTCTCGATCCGGCAGATCAGAAGCCCCGTTCTCGGGAGCGGAGGCGGCGGCCACGGAATGTGCCGCGGCTCGGCGAGTGAGACCTCGAGCCGCGGCGTGGGCCGCCTCGTTGCCCGGAAGCGGGACATTGGTGTGTGCCGGGGTCCAAAGGAGGACCATAGGCGCATCGTTCGCGATGCGCCTATGGCGGCTGCCAATACCAGGCAACAGGAAGCCTCGAGCTCACTCGTTCCCGCCGCCGTCCCGTCTGCGGGAGCCGCGGGGGACCTTCTCCGTCGGCGATGCCGCCGCTGGGAGGCGGCGCTCAGAAGCTCGGAGCTCAACGACCAGCTCTGGGCTGTCCGGCAGGCCGAAGATGCCGCCCGAGTTCAGGGACTCAGCGCCGCCATCTGAGGCCACCAAGACCAAGCTGCCGGCCAAGTTCTAATAAAGTTTCCTCTCTCTCTCTATACGAACGCGCTCTTTCGTTTTCTTTCCTGAGAAATGCTCGCCAAAATGTGCATCATGAGCGAGCGGCAGCACTACTTGTCGGTGTGTTTCAGCCAATGCAAGTTGGTTACACTGCCTCCCCTTTCAAGAGTTCTCGGTGTAACAATAAGGTCTCCTCTATGAACATTCCGTGTGTTACCTTACGCGCCTGCTTTCATGGCAACTGCAATGAGCTGTCCTCTCGTTGATCCTTTGCGAACATATAATAAACTCCTCATTATCCGTTCCTTCTCTTTCTTCAAAGAAACTCCTCGCGATCCCGTTGGGTATGGCTGGTGCTCCGGCTTCTCCTTAAATAATTTCCTCAGCAGCATTCTGCTCCACTCTCATTATCTGAACCGCCAATTCTCGTGATTAGCTTCGCAGCGTGTCCAGTGTAAGTCGAGCCTCTGCTCCTTCCGCAACTTCATCGGTGAGCGCACAGTTCCATCACCTCCGGAGCTGAACCTCCACCCGGCATGTGCAGCGCTGAAAGGACGTACTTTAGGTCTACTGCACAAGCCTGACCGAATGCTTCTATCTAGCGTACTTGGCCTACTTCCAAAGTTTACTGACGGCGGTACGAACTTTTTCCTGATCACTGTAATATCCGACCCTGAATCTAAACATGCGTTGAGCTTGCAACCCGCACCTATCAATTCTATTCATGAAAACTTTGACATTCCATCACCACAGTGCCCAGGCATATCTAAAGCAAGTAAAATGTTATTTTTATACACAGAAATTTCAAATCAGCGTCCAAAGATGTGAACGAAACACTGTACTTTCGATATGTTAGATCTATCTTAGACTACGCCTTTATAATTGGGGACCCGCACCATGACTATTTTATACAAGCAATATAAAAGCTTCGAAATCAGGCTGCATAATTTGTTTAGTAACTATGACCCTTTTCCCAGTGTCACTGATTAAGAACATTACTAGACTGCGAAACTTCACTAGCTAAAATAAACTTGAGGCTCAGATTTTTCCAACGTACTTTTCATAATGAAACAGCCACTGACAATTACACCTACCTGTCAGAATCATCGTATGTTTCAGCGACCACTTCAGGAAAGTACACACGTACAGTTGTAGCACAAATAATTTTTCCAGGTCTTTTTTCCCACAAACGGTGCGAGATTGAAACGTGTTACCAGAAAACTGTTTCTGCTTATGATAATCATAACTCTTATACCCTACTGTGTTTACAATACTGTATGTTTGTCCTAGTTTTTCTTTGACCTTTCTGTTAGTTTTAAACACACTAACCTACTTCTTAGCTATATGGTGACCTTGTTTTATTTTACTTTTTGCTGTGTTTCACTGCAAAATATGTAGAATGTGGCACTAAACATGTCCCCCTGCGATAATGCCTTCAAGGCAACCCGCGTAGCCTATAAATAAATGAATAAATCGAAATATAACGAGCATAGCGTCATTTTTCAGTGGCTTCAGGCCACTGAAAATTCATTGCCACAGTGGTCTGGAATTATTGGCATGTTCATACATGTCAGTCATTCTGCCGAAATTGCTCATGAAAGCGACTGTGCAGGAAACTATTCCATTATTAAGAACCGATGCAGCATCAGACATTTGCTCACTCGTATGTGATACGGCACATTCACATTCACTGTGGAACACGAACGGTTTTCTGCGTACCCACCTCCGCCATCTTAATCCGTCACTTCGAATTCTATCCGGGCTATCCCGATGCGAAACAGTTCTCTGCCTCTTGTGCTTTAGAGTGTCGGTCACGACCAGCTTGGCTTGCCGAATGAAAATGGCAGACAGCGCTGTAAGTGGTCACTGTGGCAGTGAGGAAAACATTGCCCATGTGACTGTCCTCAATGTAGCTCGCAAAGACAACAGCTTTTGGCAGCGTACGGCTCGATGACTGGTCGCTTTTGGAGCAGTCAATATTGGAGTGCCAGAACGTTCTTCCAGTCAGGAAGCGATGAAAGCGCTGTTGAAATTTCTGCGGTCAACTGGACTCCCTAAAGGTATTTGACACTCCCGTGGTTAAGTTGGTGGGAGTGTTTATTTTTGTGTCTTTGTTTTATCTATTCCTCCTTTATTTCTTTTTCCTAACTTCATTCCTCCTTCCCCAGGGCAGGTTAGAAGCCGGAATTTTTTTTTTTACTAACTTCCCTACCTTTCACTTTCTCTCTGTATTATCCGCCATGGTAGTCCAGTGTCCAAGGTTCTCGGCTGCTCACCCGCTGATCGCGGGATCGAATCCCGGCTGCCGCAGCAGCATTTTCGATGAAGGCAAAAATTATTGAGTTCCGTGTGCTTAAATTTAGGTGCGCGAGGAACCAAGCGGTCGAAATTTTCGGGGCCCTCTACTGTGGCGAATCTCCTAACCTTAAGGTAGTTTTGTGACGTGAAACTCTGAGAAATATTTACTTGTTATACCCCCTCTCTCTCATCACTACCAATGTCCTGTCGTTGCCCAGTCGTCTCTTACCTCCACCTATGCCACTCACTTTCGTCTATTAAAAGTGAAGTATGCCTGAGCGAACTTAGGCGACATCGAGAGTATCTATCTATCTATCTATCTATCTATCTATCTATCTATCTATCTATCTATCTATCTATCTATCTATCTATCTATCTATCTATCTATCTATCTATCTATCTATCTATCTATCTATCTATCTATCTATCTATCTATCTATCTATCTATCTATCTATCTATCTATCTATCTATCTATCTATCTATCTATCTATCTATCTATCTATCTATCTATCTAGCCGCTTACGTTTGCGTGCTCCAGTGGTCGCAAGCTTAACTTGGCGTGAAAGAAAATTGGCATGGGAGGGTAAGATGGTTTGACGAATATCACGCGCTGGTCAATAAATTAATAATGGCACAATCCCGTCGCGTACGTACGTCGTCAAACACTTGCTGCCAGACAGTGGCACATACGCCCAGGTGGTGTATGTGCCGCTGGTATGCGGGTATGTGCCACAAGTTTTGACATTTAGTATCTAACCAAGAACGACGGGAACACTCACATGCAATTTTAACGCGTGAGCGTTAAGCAATACCCGACATCGGTAGCGTCAACTCGACGAATACAAAGAATAAATGTTTGAGTCCCAGCTAGAATCAAACCCAAGCATTATGCGTGACAATGAAGCATTTTACCACAGAGTTACGCCACGTCTCGGAACTACTTTTCAAATAGATACTAATCTTCGTGAAACGTGAATAGTGGTTGCAGTGCTGCTACGCAATTTTATAAACATTACATATGTACTCTTTTGATACAGCCGTGACGGCTGGCTAACGTCTATTGCCGATAGTTGCCCTGCGCTGAAGTGGGTTTGTTTAGAAGTGCCCAGAGTCAGCATCCTCGTGAGCATCAGCGCTTCATATCAGCTTCTAGTATTGCAATACGCATGATCCAGGCGGCATTGTTGCGCGAATACAAACAACTGGTTATGTAAACATCTGCAACTCTTCAACATAGGTCTGTGCGTGCAACATTTGTAATATATTTAGCATCATTTCATGACGTGTCGCTCAATCAAAAATATTGCAACATGGTCACATTTTCTCCGCATGCTTCGCATAACGTCGATTCCCAGGTGCGTGGAATCTGCCGAATTTTTCTGCCCCTTTCTTTCTCTCCCTTCTCCCCCTAGTGTACTGGTTGTAGTGTTCTCGCTTGAGAGACAGTTACTGCCCCTTAGCCCCACTCTTCGCCCTCTATCATTTCAAAAATCTCTTTCCGCGCAATACTTTCCAAGGTGAAACACTAGCTCCGTTGATGGTTCCAGCCATGTGCAATTAGTGCGAACTAAGCGCTTTTTTTTAAGGCCGAGGCCGGTATATCGTATGCTGCCATCGCCTCTTGGCGTAACACTTCATGTGTATATGATGCTGATGTTGATGACCTTAAACGAATGGCGCTCACCCACAAAGGGCGATGGACCAAGAACTTGGCGGCACGATACTTAAATGAAACTAAAATGAAATAAAGTGAAGCATAACTGCGATTCGGCCTAGTTGGAATCTATCCATCCTGAAAATGTATGCGCAGGCGAACAAGGACAAAGAAAGGAAGACAAACTGGCGCAATCTAACAACTGATTTATTAATCGAAAAAACATTGACTTTATAACCCTCGGAACAGCGCTCCCTGGTGACATACACAAAAACAACACACTGCACTGCGCACTTACGACAACGATAACAGTTTCATTGATTAACAGATAAAAGCGCGATTTCTTTTGTTAGTAAAGCTACTGAAGGGTGGCTAACACAGTTGTCTTTCTGCTTGTCTATATGATACGCCTCCATTATCTCCCTTGACGTCTTGTTTCTACTCCTATACAGCAAGGTAGTGTCGCTAAAGCACGGAGAGCATGCGCACTTATTGCAATGCATTGCCAAATGGGTTTCAGGCCGACCTTTCAGGCTTGACATATGCTCTCTTAGCCTCGTGTTAATGCACCTGCCAGTCTGCCCTATATATACACACCCGCATGATAAAGGTATGCAATACACCACACTGTGTGCACATTCAACAAACCTGAGCTTATGTCTTATGCTACAACTCTTATGTGCGCTGGTCCCTCTGTCGCATTTTCGGTTGACCAACGCGCACACTCCTCCTATTTTGTTTTTGGCCGAAAACACCACTTTCACATCATACTTTCCAGCCGCCTTTTTTAATCTATGTGAAAGCCTATGTACATAAGGGACCGCTACTACCTTAGAGCTAGAACTAGTCATCCCACCTGTTTCCAAACAAGGCGCCGTTTCCCGTCTGAGCTTCTTTAATAACCTAGTGCCTACGGCCAACATCACAGAAAATGGGTACCCCTCGTCCTGGAGCCTAGAGACCTGTTCATGAAATGACTCATGAACAGTATGGAAACAGGATTTAACCAATGCAGACCGAAAACAATTTGTTATAATTCCATTCTTGACCAGCTTAGAATGACATGAAGCGAAACTCATAAGCGGCTTTCCTGCCCTAGGCGAAAAGGTCCAACACACATGATCTGACAAAAAGTCCAGCTTCAAATCCAAAAACTGTAGCTTATTTTCAACCGGTACTTCCGAAGTAAATGTCAACCCCCTTTCCTAGAGAATTAAAAGCATTCAATACCGAAACCCTGAAGTCCTCTTTTTGCACATCGCACCCCAACACCAAGTAGTCATCAACATACCTGAAGACCTTGTAGACTACACCTTGTAGGCAAAACGACAAGTCTCTATCTATGCTGCCCATGAAAATGTCACTAAGGACCGGCGCTACCTTTGACCCGATGCATACCCCCTTCGCCTGGATGAACGTCTTATCCCTGAACCCCACGTGAGTGTTCTCTAAATAAAAGCTCAGAAGCTCAAGAAAAGACTCGACGGGCATACCACAGGTGTTGCGAAACGTCACTTCGTTATTTTCTGTTATGCACTCTAGGACACAATGCATTAAAGGCACATGCGGCAACGAATAATACAAGTCCTGAGCGTCAATGCTGATACCCCAACTGTTTTTTCTGTTATCTGATGCAAAAAACCCCGTGATACCCTCAGAATTAGCCAGCAGAAAAGGGTCATTTACTTTTCAACGACTTCAACACCTTTTGCAGATACCCCGCAACTAGCTTCTGCCCACGCCCCTTTTTCTGAAACAATAGGCCTAAAGGAACTCCTGCTTATGGGTTTTGCTGTGAAAAACACCCTTCAATTCCAATCCCTTTGAATTCCCAACATCAGACGCAAGCTTTTCTAAGTTGCATTTCCTTAATAACTCGACAGCCTTCTTCTTCACGCTTTCTACATTCACATGACATTCTTTAAAGCACTTTTGAATTGCCGCAGAGGCTTTATCCACGTACATAGTCTCCGGTAGAACAACCAAAAA
>WOVY01000304.1:0-184773 GCA_013436015.1 Rhipicephalus annulatus | reverse complement strand
AAGCTAATCTAAATAAGATGCATAAAGTCCGTCTCACGAAAGGTCCATGTTGACGGGGGCCTCGGAGCTGGCTGTTCGAGTCGGGGCTCAGGGCTTCTTCCTGGGGCCATTGTCCAATTCGTCAGCGTCTTCGTCATCGTCGCCTTCCTCGTGCCTCTCAGTGATTTCCATCTTAGCCCTCTTTCGTAACGTTCCATTCACTCGCCTCCTATCCCTAACTTTCATTTCTCACCGTACCGTCCTTGCCCCAGTCATCATCTCATCGCTATCTCTTCGCACCGTTATCTTCCTTTTCCATTCCGTCTCTCTACCGTCTCGAGCTCATCGCATCGTATCTCCGACTCCCCTCGCTTCTTCTCGTAGTCCGTTTTCGTTACGGGCGAACAATGTTTCGTTACGGGGAACAATTACGGGCGAACAATGGTCCCGATGCTTCCCGACAAAGTGCGTCGTCTGTAATGGCCAACGTCCGGAGTTTGCAGTGTTGTGCCAAAATGTTTTCGGCCGAACCGATTGCCCCGGTTTCTGGTACTTGGTGAGCCGATGTCCAGAACGAGTCTCGACGTCTCCATGCAGCTCGGTGTCTCCCGCGAAATTCTCCGTAGCCGCAAGTTCTTTGTCATTCAACGCTGCGGGCGGCCATCCGCACAGAACGCAGTAATGAGCCCTGGAGCCACGGAGGCTGCCTGAAAGTCAGACCGGACCCGGCACAGGCGCTGCGGCTGGGTCGCATTCCTCGAACCAACAAAAGGTGCTCTGCTGCTCCCCCATGCCACAAATCTGAAGGGTGCGCGTGGATTATTGCCACCGTACACTGTCACACTGTCTGTAGAGAAGGCGCCGCCCGGTCCTCGTGTTTGCGCGCGGGGGGGGGGGGGGGGAGAACAGTAGAAATAATCCTTCCATGTACTCCACTCCGGAATGCCCATTCGTTACACCGAAGGTTTTCTTTTCCTTTTTTTTAATGCGTGGGTTTAAGAAACGAGCGTAAACATCTTGAAAGGACCGGGGTTCAGTCCGTGTTTGCGGGGACGTCACAATCCCTTCATCTTGCAGAATTTTCCCAGCGGGGAAATTCAAACACGAGAAATAGAAATGCGGGCGCATAGCCTCTTCGGGTTGCGCAGCGAAATTGAGACATTGCGGCAGTCTTAGGAATACGGTAAGCGAACACAGCACACTGGTGATTCAGCTCTGGCGGCAGCGCGTCACTGAGAGGAACCAACCTGTGATTGTCGCTGAATTATCACCCACCACGAAGCGGTTTGATTCCGTGTTTCTACCGCGCACAACACACTTGAAACCTTCAGAATCACCGCCGAAACTCGTGGATGACGCGTGGACAAAACGCACACTGGTCACAGCTGCTCGTCGGATGGTTTGGCACGCAGCGTTCAGTCATGTGTGCGGAAGGTTCACTACCATGCGAGCACATCACACACTTCGCCTGCACTGTCCACTCTCGGCCCCACTGAACAGAGGATACACACATTTCAATACGCTTTCATTCCACACATGCACAAAATTTTAAGATCTTATCGTACATCTCAAACCAAACGAAAAGCGGGATGGCGGGAGAACATAGGTCAGTCATACAGGCAGCAACACTGAATTACCCTCGAGTACCATCTCCTGCCCGGCCTCTGCTACACCTGTCGGCGAAAGAAAGGGACCTTCAACGCGAATTGCGTGTTCGGATTGGCTGAGAACGTAGCGTATATGCTGTCCTATGCAACTGTG
The DNA here is from genome assembly GCA_013436015.1 of Rhipicephalus annulatus. Taxonomy (NCBI): domain Eukaryota; kingdom Metazoa; phylum Arthropoda; class Arachnida; order Ixodida; family Ixodidae; genus Rhipicephalus; species Rhipicephalus annulatus. Next base: position 183,033 of record WOVY01000304.1, on the reverse strand, counting down.
ACATTGGGCGTTGTACATCAATACCGATCACGACGCCCCCTGCTCCTAACGAGGCGCGACACTTCCGTGCGGGGAGACGCCGTGAAACCATTTCAATTTAAACTTTCACCTCGCCTCGTCGATACCGTGGCTGCTTAATCTCTTCCCACAAGCCAGCCCTCCCCGCCTCCTATCGAGGCACGACACTGTTGTGCAGGGAAAACACCGTAGCTTGTCCGTTATATTTTCTTGTCTTATCTCATCACTTGTTGCAGCGTCTATTGATGTAGCTCGACCTACCACCACGCATAATCCACCTAACTTGGGCCACAGATGCCAGTCACATATCCTGTCTTGCTAAACCTACTCGTTTCTTAAAACAGTCCCTTTTGCACCTTCCTCTCCGACAAGTGGCGAGATCTCGGTTACCTCACATTCACGGACTCTTATGTTCTCCCTATCATTAGGTGTGAACCGATCTCTGGTGATACCACTCACTCAGTGATCAACATCAGATACCGTGCAGCACAAAACCACAATAACCGAGTGAACTACCTGCCTCATTTCAAAGCACACTCAACAAAGTAAAACAAGAGCACAAGCCAAATCAATACAAAATAAAAAAACTGCATGATGCTTCGACACAAGGTCTCCACTTAAGTAACGAGCACAATGACCGAGCAGAAACATAGAACATAAAATGACATACAACATTGCGTACTCGTATGACCCTAGCCGATCCCGTAGCGCTCAGCGTCTACCCGTATGCAGACCTCTTCCCCGACTCCGAGTCCCGTGCCCTCGTTGGATGGTCCGAACTTCCACCTACTCAACTCAGTCGTGGACTGGGGCATGTGAGAGGCTGTCTTATAAGACCACCGCTGCGCATGTCCGGGTTTGGTGCGGTGTACATCGAGTGTGCTGCAGTTCCCCTTTGGCCCCACAAAAACCACCCCGTTGCGATCTAGGCATTCCTCAATCTCACTCTCTCTAACTTTCGGTCTAGCGCCGTGTCAACCAAGACCCCGACAACTGCATCCTCAGAAAACCCATTCTCATCCAACTCCATATCTGCCACTCTTACTGGTAATGCCTCATCGTCTCGTGGGACCTTCGAGGTAGAAACCGCAGCTTAACCGTCTGTATCCGCTCTAGCAACCTCGACATCGACAGCATTTGATTCACCCAGTGGCACCATGCCAGCGTTCCCACCAAACACACACTCGCTCAATGGCGGAACATCCTTCTCGATCACGGAAATTACATTAACACTTCCGCACACGGTGAACCGCGACTCATTTTTACGGAGCTTGTTTCCTCGCGAATATATACGACCGTGATTGACCTCTGCGCGTCAACGTCATGAGGAGGAGTTGCGTCTAGGTTTTCAGATTCGAATTTTCCCGCCCTCTCCTTGCCTTTGTGAATGCGGCTGCCACACGTCCAATTCCACTTTCGTCGTCGGTACCGGTGGCATTCTCGCCAAATGTGACCAAACCTGCCACAGTTATAGCACCCGCCGGGATAAGGGAGTTGCTTCGGGAATTCCTGCCAATTATGTTTCACCTTATTGCGTACTGCCAAGCTCTCCACAATTTTTTTAGGTGGTCAAGGTGGCTATGCATCTTATGAATATCCGTGTTCTCTTCTGCGTATCGAACGGGTAACGTATGGCTCCACGACACTTTCTCATTCTGTTCCTCCTTGACAACTATGGCAATGGCCTCGTCAAATGTTTGTTGATCCCGAGAGAGAACAAATCTGCGGACCGGATCCCTCAGGCCTAATAAAAATTGCGAGAGTAATTGTTCGGCTAGAATTTTACGGCGAAGTGAAGCTTTCACCGGATCCTGACTATCGGAGCTCGCCAGGGTGGCGGTCCCGAGGATGCGCAAGCGACTTGCAAATGACCGCACATCCTCATCTGCCCTCAGCCTCGCATTTAAAAACCTTTCCATTTTAAAGATAAATGACTCCGTATCGAACCTCTTGAGGGCCAAATATTTGAACTCAGAAAAAGTTGCAGCCGCAGTGACGTCATCATCCCACCACGCAAAATCGTGCGCCACGCCTATAGCATCTTGCATCGTGCTATGCAGACCAGCTCACTATCCCGCCATCCACCCAAGCGACCAAACTGCTCCAAAATTTTCAAGACCCCAACATCCGGACCCGTATCACCTCCCGTAAACGATGGAACCATGTCCGCTAACATTAACGCGCTCATTTCTAGTGGGTCGTCTCTGTCGGTCATCTTGGTAGCCGGCTCGTTCATTTTGCCGCCTCTCCTTCCCTAGTACGAGGGTGAAATCTCGCACTGTTGCCCCAGCAGTAATCCCACCGCTGCCACCACTTGAGACGTCCCCCACTACGCCACCGATTACCAAGGAGAGGAAAGACCACTCAACCCCTTGTCTATCCGGTTCCCTCTTGGCTATGTGTCTCAATCACTTCTCACATACAGGGATACGTGCTGGCGCCGGAAAGTAAGAGACGCTACGACCTGTTTCTGTTTACTGATTCATTTAATTTATTACTAACTGCAAACATCGTATACCCGCGTACATCAACCACTACACAAAAGTATAACACATGATTTACACTCACGCGACGTGTGACGCAGGATACATAAGGGAAATAACTTTGACAATACAATGGTGCGACGATACAAAGTAAACGCATGACGACACAAACACGATGAAGTTATCAGTTACCAAAACCCGCAATGTCACAACAGGCCACCTCCCTTCGCGCAAAGCTAATCTAAATAAGATGCATAAAGTCCGTCTCACGAAAGGTCCATGTTGACGGGGGCCTCGGAGCTGGCTGTTCGAGTCGGGGCTCAGGGCTTCTTCCTGGGGCCATTGTCCAATTCGTCAGCGTCTTCGTCATCGTCGCCTTCCTCGTGCCTCTCTGTGATTTCCATCTTAGCCCTCTTTCGTAACGTTCCATTCACTCGCCTCCTATCCCTAACTTTCATTTCTCATCGTACCGTCCTTGCCCCAGTCATCATCTCATCGCCTCTCATCGCTATCTCTTCGCACCGTTATCTTCCTTTTCCATTCCGTCTCTTTACCATCTCGAGCTCATCGCATCATATCTCCGACTCTCCTCGCTTCTTCTCGTAGTCCCTTTTCGTTGGCCCCGACTCCACCTTACCGGGGCACCAAAGCAATTTTATTGTCAGTCGGAGTGTGTCATCTTCGACGGCCGCCCCCGCGGCCCACATCAGTGGAGAACCCTCTCCCAAGCAAAGCCGAGCAAGTAACAATGTTCAAACTCAAGCCTCAGGGAGAGAGATGGGCGAGCCGTTCGAAGACACTTTAATTACGGGCGAACAATGGTCCCGATGCTTCCGACAAAGTGCGTCGTCTGTAATGGCCAACGTCCGGAGTTTGCAGTGTTGTGCCAAAATGTTTTCGGCCGAACCAATTGCCCCGGTTTCTGGTACTTGATGAGCCGATGTCCAGAACTAGTCTCGACGTCTCCATGCAGCTCGGTGTTTCCCGCGAAATTCTCCGTAGCCGCCGCTTCTTTGTCATTCAACGCCGCGGGCGGCCATCCACGCAGAATGCAGTAATGAGCCCTGGAGCCACGGATGCTAACGGAAAGTCAGACCGGACCCGGCACAGGCGCTGCGGCAAGGTCGCATTCCTCGAACCAACAAAAGGTGCTCTGCTGCTCCCACATGCCACAAATCTGAAGGGTGCGCGTGGATTATTGCCACCGTACACTGTCACACTGTCTGTAGACAACAAGGCGCCGCCCGGTCCTCGTGTTTGCGCGGGGGGGGGGGGGGGGAAGAACACTAGAGATAATCCTTCCAGGTACTCCACTCTCGAATGCCCGTTAGTTACACCGAAGGTTTTCTTTTCCTTTTTTTAATGCGTGGGTTTAAGAAACGAGCGTAAACATCTTGAAAGGACCGGGGTTCAGTCCGTGTTTGCGGGGACGTCACACCTGCAATTTAATGAGGAGCATTACAATACTGTGATCAGTGCATCAATTCTAACTATCGCTAAGTACATCTTGTCATTTATTTTCCACATCAAATGAAAAAGTATATTGAAGGAATGGAAAACTAGTAGGAGATCTCAACATTTCTAGTTGTGGGGCTCTCCAATTTTTTATTCCCCTTTGGTCAGCTTAATTACCCAAAATTATGTTGGGAGGACTGCACTTTGATTCGTACATTCAAATTGATAAGTACCTCTAGTTATTTCTCCTCTGAATGGAGTGAAAAGCATATTGAAAGGGTTCATGAAAAACAAGATCGGTGTTTGTATGGATAGTACACTAATATTTATTAGATGTGATTAGGCGATCATTAATTGCCACATTCGCTTCTTCCGTTTTGAAACATTTCAATCTCGTTTGCCAGGAAAGTGCGACGTCACTTTCGAAGACGACGGCAGATTGTATTGTTTGTGTAGGTGATGAATTGATGGGCACGACACGTGCGACAATACTCGGCAGAAATTGGATCACACGTCGCTTACGTGCGTTCGAGCTGACCCGAACCACATATATCTCGCGAATCGACCCTCTCGAAAACCGCAGGTGTCGTCCAGGAGACGCGGCGCGCTATTATCCATTGTCCGCGAAAAAATCCGCGCGGATAAGTTCAAACGTCGCATGCGATCGCGTCCTGTGCGCGGCGTGGTGACAAAACAATCGCGCATCCACCCTCCGTAACGCCTGGCTTTTTTTAAAACGACAAAGCGCTCCTCGCGGTCACTTTATGCAAACGCGGCGGGAAGGCCGCTTGCTTGTTCAGTGGGAGCTAGAGGCCGGATGAAACGGCGCGCGTGTCTTTTTTTCACCGTGGCCTTGCAACAGTCGCTTTACAGCGCGTCATGGCGCGTGTTGACGCAACGCCGCCGCTTGCCAAGGTTTTCTAAATGTTACTTAAAACACTATACGTCAAACCTAAAAATTATTTTGTAATCTACAAATTGAAGTCAGAGAGTGCAGTGCCTTCTGAAGACACAAACTGTGAGTAAAATTGCAATATATTGTTTTAATTTTTGTCATTTTGTAGTATATTTCTTTACTACAAGATGGCGCTGCAATTTGTAAGCAAAAAATTTGTACTCTAAATGAGGGCGAGAATTTACGCAGTTTTAGGACTTTGTGCGCGGCTGAAGTGACAAGGTGGAGCCGCCCCGTGAGCGACGTACTCCTCCTTGTCTCTTTGTCGTCGTTCTGTTCTCGCGCTACAACTATCATCATCGCGACAGCGCACGTTGCGTCGTCGTTTCAGCAGTCCAACGTTGTTGCTGGCAACCGTGATTCTCGGGAGGGTCTTCCCCGCCTTTCTCTCCTCAGCCCTTTTCCTTCCGCTCCACGCTTTTTGGTTGTGATTACTTGACAGGTGCAGAGAGTCGTTCTGAGGCGTGCGTTATGCGCGAGTCGACGACGCGAGCTGCTTCAACAACGCCAGTGGAAAAAGAGCGTCGGAGAAGAAGCATGGCGCACTGCTCGCGCCCATGTGTGTGTAAACAAGGCGCTCGGCGCGGACGCTTCCCGGAGAGCTGAGAAAAAGCATCTTCGCGTGGTGCTCGCTCGCGCTAACGACGCATGTAGTGCGTAGCAGCAGCGTGGTTTTGCGTGGTGGTGCGTCCAACCAACAGTGGAGAAGAGCGTGCGATCCAAACCACCGCGCGCGCACCCCCCCCTCATCGCGCTCCTCGTGGAGAAAACGGAGGCGAGTTTGCGAGCTTTCGTCCCCGATCCATCGCAGGACTTGGTTGTGCTCGCGCTGCGCGATCCCAAATGGTAATCGACGTAGCTCCGGCGCTCATCGTGGTTAGCACCAGCTCCCGTGGCCCCTGTGGCGTCGTCTCCAGTGGCGGTGGTGGTCGTCATCGTCGGACATGGAAACCGCGAACGGCAACAACAACCACGGCGCTCGCGTCGACACGACGGCCGTGTTTTTGGACGTGTTCGGGGATCGGACCGAGTTTTCCACTTTCGACGAGTTCAGCGAGCTGTTCGTGCGCTTCGAGAAGAAATCGCGCTACATCTTCCGCGTGAAGAATTCGAGCAGTGTCGAGGCCGAGAATCGACGCAGGAAGGACAAGATCGACGCTGCCATCAAGTACTCCGGGCTGGTGCTGTGCTGCGTCAACTGCGGAGACGCTAGCAAGACCCTCAAGAGGGTCCAAGAAGGGTGAGTAGAAACCCCTTTTAATTGTCGCATGTGCACGGCACCAGCGCGGAAGCGCTTTCTTTTTTTTGCGCCTGTTGATCGCCCCACACCGCGGAAAACGCACCCAACGCAAACGCATTCCGCGCGGTTTTGTTCGTCTTTTCGCGCGCCGCTTATTGCGGATAGCACAGCGCGAAATTCCGGTTTGAGTCACAGGGCGTGTGTGAGCGCGCACTCCCGCGTGTTGCGTAATGTTTACGGGCTTGGCGCAGTAGATAGCAGCAGGCCCGAACAGGAAGTGTGTGCTTGCGATTGCGTTTTGCTGCAGGGATAGCGAAGCCCGTGTTTTGCCTGCGCACCACCGCGTGCTTTGGAGGAAAAGGGAGAAGAAAAAAAAAAGTCACGTGTTGCGTAAGAGACGCGCATGCAACTAGTTCCGCACTGAGAGGGGCCCCCCGCTTGCGCCTTCCTTGATTCGCGCACGTGAGGAACTGACGCGCAGTGCGTCGTTGCAAACTCGTGCCTCGTTTCTTTTTTTGTTTCAAATGGGGGGTGGGGGGGCTCGACACACCCGAGTTTCTTTTTTCACGTGATATAGTCACCCAATGCTCCTCGATCGTTGACCGTTCTGGCCTCGGAGATAAATAAAGCCAGCTCTGCGAAAGCCTCACCCCCCTGCAAGTTTTAAAAGTCTTCGAAGTTGATGGCGCTTTGTCTTACTTTTTTGTTGTTTAGCGTGCGCTCTTTTGGGAAGGGCGGGTATTGCGTGGTGCGCCTTTGCGTTTGGTCTATTTCGTAATTCACTGGGACCTGCCTCTCTCCGAAGAAGGGCAAAAAAGGAGGAATACTAAATGGAAAACAAGAAAATGCGGAACTTGCAACGCCCCGAGCTTAGCGAAGCTACTCTTGGCGTTGCTTCGCCTGGTTTGGAATGCGCTTGTTGCGAAATTGCGCTGGTGTAAGGGGGGGGGGGGGGGTGACTCAGTGTCGGCAGCACGTGGATAAAAAGGCGCGCGCGCTGGCCTGTTCCGCATTTTCTCTCTCTCTCCTCTGTTTTTTTTTATTCCTCCACTGGCGCGTTTGTCTCTGCATTTCCTCCTTCCCATCAGTTCTACCGTTTTGTAAAGGTTTTCTTGTCCCTATAAAAAAATGTGACTAACACCGCGGTGTCAGCTGTAAAACGTCCATGCGCCAGGTGTCATGGTCATGGCTACGCGTAACGGCCAGTGGGGACCTTGGGCATGTTGCGCGGCCATCACTGTGAGCTGGAAAGAAAGTATAAAGAAGGAAAAAAACAAAAAAAAGGGCTAGTGCCGATTATATCTCGTGCCGCGACGACTCGGAAATCGCTGGCGCAATCCGAGTTGGCTCGCTTTGGAGGCGCGCGTGTACCAGGGCGACACGCGGAAACAAAAGACTTTTCATGGCGCGCGCAGCTCTGTGGACCACGTGTTTCGACGCGGTAGCGTGCGCACTTCGAGCGGCGTTCGCAACTTCACTGTACAACGAGGAGTTTTCTGGCGCTGTGGAAAAAAAAAAAAAAAGTTGTGACTCACTGCATTTCGCGGAAGTCTGACATTGATTCGTGCCGTGTTAACTCAGTTGAGAAAAAAATCATTAGAAAACGATTCCCAGATTTTCCCAGGTGAGACGAGTGAGAACAGTGCTACGCAGTGGCTTGTACTAGTTTATTATTCGTTTTTTTGTTACTATTTGTATTTGTTGAATAGAGCAGTTCCGCTATAACCTTGGTAGTTTTAGCGTTACAATGAGCTGGAGGCATTCCTTCGGCTTCGTTCCACAATAGGGAGTTTTCTGGCACAGCAGAGGGGAAAAAAATAGTGTGAATCACTGCATTGATGGAAGTCTCGCAACAACTATTATTCGCCTTTTCACAAAGCCCCCCGCCCCCCCCCCCCCCTACAAGCTTCAACAGGATCACTGTGCGAAGATTATACAATGTATAAGTTCACGTAAGCGAAAGCAATAAATCATGATTTAGGTAAAAGCAGTTAAACAATATTGTCCTAGAGCGAAAATGACGTGCAATAACCGGAATGCAGAGATACTCATCTGTAAGGGTACATCACATAACTATCACAAACGTTACATTAGCTATCGAAGAGTGTGTGCGTGATTTAATGGGTAGGAGTGACTAGTCGTAAAAAATGGTCGTTACTTCATGGCAAAACAATACTTTGTGACAAAGCTCAGTTAAAGAAATTAAAACAGGGAAATCACCTTTTTATTCTCATGTAAAACGAGATAACACTGCCACATAGTTGCTGCTGTATCCCAATTAATTATTCGTTTTTCTCGATTTGCTTTTTGTCGAATTGAGCTGTATTCCATTTGCAAAAGAATGATAATCTTAGTCATATTTGGCGTTGCAGGGAACTGCCGGTGTTCCCTCAACTTCATTGTATTATAGTGATCTTTCCGGCACCGTTACAACAGTTGCGGCTCACTGCATCACGAAAGTCTCGTGCAGTACATGACATATGTGTAACTCAGTTAAAAAAAAGAAAATCTTTTTGAACAAAGTTGTTGTTCCCATCTAAAACAAATAAAAGTAACAGTGCTTTGCAGCTGTTGCCTTATTCCAATTTATTATTCATTTTTTACAGCTTGTTCTTTGTCTAACTGAGCCGTATTCCTCTTGAAAAACAACTATCGCTTTTGCCTTTTGCCGTTTCACCCTCCTTGCAAATATCAATCTATCAATTTTTTTTTTTGTCTTCCAATTTTTGCGCTGTCTTCGGCCAAGTCGCATTTTCATTGAAAAGATCTTTTGCGGGTGCATTCTTTTAAGTTACCGCGCCCTGCTCGGCTTGGCTCTCTGATGTCAGTGGGGGACTTTATGATAAATACGTCATTCAAAATAAAGTTCATTTCGGTGGCATTTCTTAATGTGCTTACATCACACTTTCTGGAACGTTCGTCCCTAATAAACACTCATTGTCATTCTGAGACGTGTCTTTCAATATCGACATAAGCTCCTAATAGTAACTTTGCCACTTCAGTGATAAGTGACTTACATATCACTGATGACTGCAGATTCATATGTGAAATGAGTGATTTTATAATTACAGCAATCATAAACTTGCTTGTCTGAGCATGAACTGGCTTTTATTCTTGTCTGGAAATGTATTATTATCATACTGTCATTACGTTTGCCCCAGCCTACTGTGAATGGTATGCTGGATTGGGCACAACGCTGAATTGCCTGGTTTGCACAGTGCTTGCAAGGCAAAGAAAAACAAAGTAAATTGGAACGAACGTTAACTCGTCACATCTGGAAGCGCTCGCTTGATTCAGGAATTTTCGTTCACTCTGTGCCAGTTGGTGCTTTCTCTTTCATCTAAAAAAAAAGCTGTGCTGAAAAAGTTAACATTGTCGTCGTAAGCAACAGCTGCATTCCCATTTGCGCAGAGTTGCGCACAAAGCGCGCGTGAAACTCGTTAACCTTTTGTTTGAGGTAAAGCATTTATACGGCTATATATTTACCAACAGTGTTGGCTACTTTGAACAAATCTGCGTGAGAGCAGTTAGAGGGGACAGTCACTTGACGTCATCCACATGTGGGCTAGTGTAGCCCACCATGATGCCGTGCTAGACCGTTGCAGTTTCGCGCGAGTTGTTATGCAAGTCTCTGGTAACACACACACATCTTTATCCTAGCTTGCTCAAACCAAGCAGACATCTGCGGTTCAGCTTGGCCACGACATCAAAGTTCAGCTCTCTGACTTACGAATATTTTCAGTTCGGAAAGGCTGTGTACGTCAGATTGTAAGTTGGTGCTAGGTGTTCAATATTCTCTTGTGAACATCCTGGAAAGCCGCTGGCAAGCTTTATCATGAGACGTTTTGATTTAGGTTATTTAATTTTAAAAAATATTTGTAAGAATCAAACTTAGTCTTTTATACTTTGAAAGGCCTGTGCTCCTGCAGCTAATTTATGCTTTTCAACTGTGGGAATGGTACACCCAACCCAAATTAATGCACTGTGGTGAGCTGTAAACCTTTGCAAATGGCATTCGCCTGTGCTTCACGAAAGTTTTTTGTCTCATTTACACATCTACAGTGTATTCGTAACCTTCATTAGTCAGGTCATGCAGGTATATACACTGACAAAATGTTTCATTTATCACCAGTCTTGAAAGTTCACCTCCGCAGGCTTGACATTTTAGGAACGAAGCTCCTTGAGGTGTGGGTCGTGCGTATCCTGTATGTAGTAGCCATCCCTGGTTTTAGTACTTGGAATGTCCGCTGGATGGTGGTACTTGTATATGATGAAAAGATTCGAGATGGTGGTATTGGAGTATTCACTAGATGGACAGACAGACATGCACATAGATGGACATGGGGACGGACATACGGACAGATGGATGGACAGACAGACACAAGGATGAACGGACAGACGAACGAACGCGGCCAGCGAATAATTGACAGTTTGCCAAACAAATCCTTTGAAGCTTCGCCCCACTCTTCATCATTCACTACGTGGTGATGCTGTGATTTTCCTTTTTCTTCATCAGAAAAATATCTTAGCCTAGCAAGTGCCTGCAACCTAGGTATGCAGTTACCGGCACAGTTTGCCAGGAAAGACATGGATGTAGGGCAAAAAAAAGTGTACTGCACAGATTGTGATGCATACAGCAAATAGACCTGCTGTGCATCACGTTCAGAGTATTCATCTGGAGCTGATCAAGCACATGTCAGGCTGTATACATCATGCTAAATATGTCTAAAACACTGCTTCAGAACACTCAAGCTTCAAGCGCCTGAAAATTGTCTCAAGCTGAATCATGTGAGCCGTTAGCCAACTCTGATTGCTAAGGATGCTGCTGATGCCATTACTAAAAGATGTGTTGGATTCCCTTTTTAGAAGCTTTTCACAGGAGTTAGTGCAGTTTTTTGGAACTAGTATTTATTGCTGAGTAGTTTTTCATGGTGCACTTCGCAGAGCTGTGCTGTTTGCAGTGCGAAAGCGATGGGGCGTTTCCCTCCGATTGCCATGCTGACACAGTGCGTGACGTGCATAAGGAAACTCTTCTCCACACCAAGTGATGATGTTCGCAAGCCTGCGCACTGGTTGAGGTCGACACGTGTTTCTTTAAAGGGCGGACAAGTGAATTACCATAGAAATAAGTTAAACAGGTTTCTATGTCTCTTTTTCTTTTTCCATTGAAATATTCCTTGAAACATGCCCTGTTTGTCTATTGTGGCCTTGAATACGTATTTCAATGCCTATTAGCATTTGTGACGTCACTCCCACCCCCAGCTCGTGCACAGTGGCAACGGGCTCTACCCCCCCCCCCCTTTTTTTTTTGATCGCGCGCCCATCCATTTATAAGATATTGGCACTTGCGGCAGCAGACCTACTTGGCATATTGATATTTTTCTCTTTTCTTCCTTTTACGGTGAAAAACGAGCAAATCCTTCCAAACTTCTCGCGCAGCACTGCTCTTGATGCTAGGCCCAACCACAGTTTCAATAAACCACATGCTCGCGCAAGGAAAGAGCCTGCACACACACACACACACACACACACACACACACACACACACACACACACACACACACACACACACACACACACACACACACACACACACACACCGAAAAGGAACTTATTGCGACACGAATCAAATGGTCGGGTCAACAGGAAACCTCGTGTGTGGTTGACTTCAGAGAGCTGGCACGGTGTAGTGGCCGCAGCGGAGAGGGTCTATGGGGGAGGGGGATGACGAGGTGATGCGAACACCACTTTCTCAGTGCGAGTGTAGCGCACAGAGCAGAAGTTGCCGCGAGGAATAGATAATCAGGTGCGCATACGTACGGCGAGAGGAGACGCCGCATTTTAATCGTGCCTTTCTTGGCACATGCCCCCCCCCCCCCCTTGCCTGGCAGTCCCGAAGAACTTGGCAACGCTTGCAGGGTCTCTTCTCTCGTGGTGTAACCTTGAGGCTGGATTCAATTGCTGCCTGTAAAAAGGCGTAGAGAAGGAGAGTGCCGCTGGGAAAAAGGAAGGCAAATCGGTGTTTTCTTAGTGGTACACCCCCGACAGGAGAGGGTGTTGAGTGCAGGGTCAGGGTTTTTTTTTTTTCAGCCGTGCACACCTGTTGGGCCCTTTTCCTGCACTCTAGACTGGGTGCTTTACTGGGACAAAATGACTCGGTGTAAGTCAGGATGAGGTGTGGGCTAGTTGTCGTAAAGTGCAAAGGCATTCGTGGCAGTGAAGCAGTGCCCACAGCATTTCTGAAAATTTGTGTTTGCGGACAAATGTTAGAAGCATAGCAGACAGAACCCTAGAAAACGGCAGCACCATTAGGCCTGAATGAAGCTCAGTTCTAAATGCACTAACAGTGACTTTGTGACCAACACTTAAAAGCACACTTTGGCCCCGCCACGGTGGTCTAGTGGCTAAGATACTCGGCGGCTGTATTTTTGATGGAGGCGAAAATGCTGTAGGTCCGTGTGCTCAGATTTGGGTACACGTTCAAGAACCCCAGCTGGTCTAAATTTCCGGAGCCCTCCAACTACGGTGTCTCTCATAATCATACGGTGGTTTGGGGACGTTAAACCCCACATATCAATCAAAGGTTAACTTTCACTTCCTGTGAGAAGGATGAAAAGCGTGTTTGTTCTTGATGAGCTTCCTTGTGTGGCCTTTCTACGGGGTTAAGCAGCCATGCTTCTCTTGAAGTACCCCACAAAGGAGGGTGATCGAAAAACCAGTTTTTAATTGGCTACTGGTTCAGTTAGTTTATCTACTGGTTTCTCTCCAGTTTGGGTTTCTGAGCTTGGCAAAAAATGGGTTCACTGCCAGCAGTAGCGAGTTGTAGGACCTTTTTTTTTTGACGCTTAGAAAAAGCACAGAATTGTGTAAGGTCCATTTGCAACACTCTGCAAAGGAACAAGTTAAAAGTGAAAAAATAAAAAAGAAGCAAATGATGTGTTTGTTGTTTGGCAAAGGATCAACTCCAGGGGGAGTGCTTAAAAGAACTGGGATACAAAGTGAAAGTTGGAAAACACGGAAGTCCTGGTTAGAGAAATGAAAAAGAAGAAGAAAGTAACAAAAAGACAGGTCGAATCTTCAATGCCTGACACTGCTTTTTCTTTCTGTAGTACGCGCCATTAGCTAAGATACCTGCGAAAGGCGCACGACGCTGAGGCAATATTAGCCGCAGTCGTCACGCGCCTACGGCAGTGAGGACACTGGTGGAATAATAAGCGATGACCCACAGAGCGGCCGCACTTGGCGAAACGACCCCCCCTACCCTTCGCCTCCGGGTTGGTTGTTTCAGGAAGCTGGCAGCAGGAGCAGTTGTTTTTGTTGCGCACTGTGGAGAGGGGACAAAAAAAGTGAAAGGAGCATTAGCGATAAGGGGCGGCGATGTGCTCGTACTTCCTTGTGTGTTGTAACGCCTTCCTGCTGTGTCTTCGAAGGTCTTGGTCAGGGATACGGCGTGGAGGAGAGGTGGTGCTCTAGTCGAGGAAGAATGAAATAAAGGAAATGAAGAAGAAAAGTGGCTGCTTTGTAGGCCAGCCGGGCTTTGCTTCTGGAGAAGATGTTTGTTCTCTCGTCTCGTTTCTGGAGAAAGTACAGAAATCCTTGTCTTGCACACGGCGGAATGTTGGCGCTGTTTTGTGAAGTGGGAAGCACAAGCGTGTTTGTCAGAGATATCTTATCTGGGTGAAGGTTTTTATGCTTGTCCCTCTTTGTAGAGTTTAAATGTGAGAGGCTTGTCCACCTTTTTTGTTTCATACCGACTTGTGGTGATAGAAGTACGAATGGGGCAGTTTCGCTTACATATAACTCGTACTGGAAAAGATCTTGAAGAATAAGGGTAAATAACGGCGACTTTGGAAGTTGCTTAATACGATATAAGAGTGCGGTTGAACACGGATTTATTGAATCGAAGTAGGATCATGACAAGTTTGATATACTAAAGGGACACTAGAAAGAAAGAATGACTTTGATTAAATTCACAAAGTTCACTCTGACAACTCTATTGCCATATTTTTTGCTATCATAGGTTCATTATTAGTGGAGAAAATCAAGGTTGAAGTTTCTTTCAAAATTTCACACTGATATCTTCATGCGTAATGTCAAACTTTTCAAAATGCATTTTTTGCTACATTAACTTGATGAAATCTTCTGAAACCTTATATGCAATGTCTGCGGCACCCACAGATGACAATGTACTTCATTTTTAGAAATCACAAGCCATGTAGGACCCAGTAGACATCTTCAAAATCTGCGACATCATGGTGTTTGGTGCGAGAATCTTAAGATTGCGTCTCCACCCACTTTTCGCACAAATTTCTTGCTTACCAAATGTGTTGCGGTAAGAGTGGTGTTTTTGGGATTGTGAAATTGTACTTTGCTAACATGCAAAATATTGTTTTGCTCTTCATACTCTTCAGTGTTCCTTTAAAGCTGCATATGTCGAAAATTCGGGGGGATTGTACAACCGTTTGATATATGCAATAACTAGTTATACGCTGGTTTGACTGTATTATATTTCGCTTCTGAATTGTTTTGGTGTCTGCCCCCAAGTTCGTCTACAACATTTACGTTTTATTTGCGTAATACTGTTGTACATGCCCAACATGCAACACATGATTAGTGGGAGAAATCAGTACTGAGAAGTCTTCAAACATGAATTTCATCTTGCAGTGCCTTAGCTGAGTGTGACTACAGACCAATACAGCTATACTTTATTCAGATTGATCGGACATTGACAAATTCATCAGCGATGTTCGACGGAAAAGGTCTTGAAGGGTGTTAAGTGAAAATGTGAATTATGTAAAGTGCCTTAATCTGTAGAACTTCATGACCAGAAAATTTGCTGCCCTGTATTGAGCTTTAATTTCAAGTTGAGTTTTAATCTTTTTGCCATAAGGTTGCTTTAAAGAAAATTTCCATTGTAATGTTAAAAAGACATATGCCTCTATATATTGGTATATTAAAAAGAAAGGCTTTCTTTCCTTCATTCTTTCAAGCACTGATGACAGCTATCACAGCACTATGAGCTGCATGAACTAGGACAACCAAAGCAGGCCCGATCCATACATAATAATAGTTCTGAAATATGTTTGTACGTATTTGATAGAACTATTAGCAACACACTAGGCATCTTGTAGCAATCTGTGAAAAGTCAAAAACTGGTGTATCATAATTTTGTGGTTTATGAAAATTTGGCATTTGTATTAGTCTGCACATAAAGGGCTATGAAATTTGTGGTTAAATATCCTTTTTTTTAAATTTCTAAAATGTAAAAAATTCTCATGAAACATTTGAACTTAATGAAAATTGGGTTTACTTGCACCTTGTTTATTGTAAAAGGGTACCAGGACTTCCAAAAATTCCAGTTTCAAGCGAGTCAGTATTTGCACATAGGCTATGAAACTTGGGGTTAATATTCTTTTTTTAAATTTCTAGAATATGAAAAATTTTCATGGAAGATTTGAACTTAATGAAAATTGGTTTTACTTGCACCTTGTAGATTATAAAAGGGTACCAGGACTTCCAATAATTCCAGTTTCAAGTGAGTCAGTGATTGCGCATATTCTCAAGTCCTGGTTAGAAAGGTGTTGAACTCGAAGTAACTAGGAAAATGAGAACGGGGTGGAGCACATTCGGCAAGCGCTCTCAAATCATGACTGGTATATTGCCACTATCCCTCAAGAGGAATGTATGTAACAGCTGCATCTTGCCGGTACTTACCTACGGAGCCGAAACCTGGAGGCCTACAGAGAGGCTTCAGCTCAAATTGAGGACGATGCAGCGAGAGATGGAAAGGAAAATGATAGGTGTAACCTTAAGAGACAAAAGGAGAGCAGAGTGGATCAGGGAACAAACCGGGCTTAGGGATACCGTAGTTGAAATCAAAAAGAGGAAATGGACATGGGCCGGGCATGTAGCGCGCAGACAGGATAACCGCTGGTCATTAAAGGTAACTGACTAGATTCTCAAAGAAGGCAAGTGGAAGGCAAAGGGGAGGCAGAAAGTTAGGACAAACGGAAGGGCCCAACTTGACGATCCGTGCATTGAGGCTGGAAACATAGATTATCTCAGTTGGCGTGATCTTGGCCTGGAGTGGTACTTTGCACGCACACATTTAACGGGCAAATGATCCTTCGAACTACCGAGCATAGTTTAAAAGGAAGTCTTGTGTCTACTTCTGGAATATCTACGAAACGCTGAACATGTGTGCAAGTAGTAGGATATTCAGCAACTGCGAAAGAGGCGCATGTGCTCAATGCCCGAGTCTATCACTTCGCCTCGATACAGTTGGTTAAACGTTTTCAGGTATGACTTAACGAATGTGATTTACTTTGTCGTGACTTATTTTAATTTTCACTCCTGTAAAGCTCTCTGTTGCAGTTATACTAACACATAACAAAGAAAATTTAGGCACATATTTTTCTGTTCGTAACTCTTAAAGCTAATAAGACACTCGCCAGAGTGAAAATATAGTATAGTAATATGCATGTATTACTTTACTGCATTGTGCCCAGAGGGGGTAGCCTACAGGGGCCATCAGTTAGCTTAGAGTTATTCAATTACACGAGTTGCGAAACTGTGTTTCGAAATCCAGACACGCAGTTGGCCCGATTTTTTAAAAGTTAGTTGACGTTTGCACCTCCCAAGAGCGGCAACACAAAACACAAATAATGCATTTAATAGTGGGCATGCAGGTCCACAGGTGGCGCGACACTCTGCTTACTCTTCACAAGAGGGCCAATGACGTTTCCAGATTTCGATACATGGAGCCTATGGGGAGTTTTCCAACTCCGATGATTAAATAAGTCTGATTCAGTTTACATAAGCCTATGCGAGCTTGAGTTGAGTAAATGCAGTAGGCCTGACAAAACCCATGTTCTCTTTAAATGTTAATAAACTTGTAGCGTACATTCCATCGTTATAAGTTTATATGATATTTCCACGTCATAGCTTGACATGACTGGGGGCCTTCCATTCTATCTCAGGTAATAATTATTTTTTGTTTGTTCATTTATATTCTAACCCACAAGTGACATTTGAAGTCCCATTTCAGTACCAGTAGAATGCGTCACATTCACAAGGGTCAACACAGCGATCTGCCCTTTTTGCCTGCACTTTTGTCTGGTTGTTTACAAACACGCAGCTTGTGTGCTTGCAGTCGGCACGGATGTGCGACGTGATTGAGCGCTCATATGGGTTTCTTTTGTTGAGACTGGTAAACATGAGACTTTTTTTATTAGTACATAAGAGCAACTGTGCTCTTATAAATTGAGAATTTATATTTTTTTAATTTGTGAAGCTGCTTTTGCCCTAAAACAGACACTGCAGTGAAGCGGTCAACCAGTTTAGATGGACGACAAACTGTACTCTGAGAACTCTGTTGTTAAGTATACCATCAAGTTTATTGGAGGAGAAAATGTATGTCGAAGTTTATAATTTTCAATCTTGCATCGAAATCTCTCGATGTGATTTCATGGATTTCAGGGAGTATTTTTCGTAATTTATTGGGCATTGGCTCAGCAAAATTTGCCTAAACTTAATGTGCCCAGTTTGTGGGACTGATAGTTGGTGTGGGTTCATGGTGAAGAACGGCGCAAGAACACGATACACAAACAGAGAAAACACAAGGAGCGGTGCCTGTCCTTGTGTTTTTTACGTTTGTGTATCATGTTCTTGCGCCGTTCTCAACCGTCAGTCTGTGGTGCCCAAGGAGGTCAGTGTACTTTATTTTTGCCGACAAGGAACAACATAGCACGTAGTAGACAACATAAAAACTTGTGCGATTGCGTTTGGTGCAGGAATTTTAAAATGGCATCTCCACATAGACTTTTCCTTTTTGCACATTTTCTCACTTACCAACCGTCTTCTTGCGGCAAGCATGATGGTCTTGGAATTGTGAAAGAGTAATATTTTAATAATATTAAAAGGGCCATTTTCCTGTTTAGTATCCTTTGGAATAATGCCTTTCTGTGATTTGATCATGTATAATTGTCATAATCACTAATGCACGAGATACTGCATCCTTAGCGACTGATGCCACAGCACTGTTAAAATGGACATAAATGACAACTGTTGTTAAACTTCATTTTATTTCAGAGTTCAGTGGTACTTATATACTGGTGCTATGAGTATGGTACACGGAAATAATCAGCAAAAACATTATAAATACACAGCAAAGACCACTGCATATGCAGACTGTAGCATTTTTCAGAAATGAAGCTTCCTTTCTTCCCAGAGCAATCGATAGGGCCACTGACGCATTTAACATCATCTTTTGCCATCGGGATTGCCCTGCCAATTTCTTGCGTGCCAATATCATGTTTTTATGCATGGTGGCGCGGTCCCTCAGTGTGGCTTTAGTACCTTGTGTTTCGTTGAGCCGTCACCAACTTGAATGCGCGGTCCCTCAGTGTGACTTTAGTACCTTGTGTTTCATTGAGCCGTCACCAACTTGAATGCCACAGGCATGGTTAGCACACATTTACATTGTGTACTCATGCTCTTGGTTGTAGCTGTTGTGAAAAAATTTTTGAACTTCTTTCCAAGAACAATCTGTCAGCCTTGCCTTGAAGGGAATACTTAGTACCTCTAGGCACACTGCAAAGTTTGATTGAATGTTGCCATTACTCAACTAATATGCAGTACTCACGGATTCATCGTGACTTTCTCTCTGTATTTTTTTTTCTGCCATGAGAGTAGCTGTTCACTAATTTCTCGTGATAGTCGTGTCATTGCTGCCAATCTAGTGACTAAAGGTAACTTTGGCTCTGATGCAAGCGTCTGGGTCGAAATCGTGCCAATGTGACACAAGCTGTCAATGCTAGAAAAAAGAAGGATGACATTTAGCTAGCCCTACATTTTTGCGCTGAAATTCGTGAGGGCTTTTCACCAGCACCTCGATGTTCTCCTGTAGCTAGGTGCGCTTATGCAATAGATAGGAAAGTGAGAAATTGATAGACTATTGGCAGCCGCTTGAAAAGATACAAGTTTAGATAACTCATAAAGTTGTAGCGAATGAGCAAAGCTAGACGAAACAGCGAGAGAAACCTTCACATTTTTTTTTCTTTTTTGCAGCGCTTGATTCGATAATTTTTCGGTACATGCTGGTCGAGTTCTTCACCTTTATCCTAACCAAAATCAATACAGAGTATAGGCTTGAAACACTTGAGCCTTTTTGCCGCACTCGAGAAAGTCTCGTGGTCCTGTTAAAGTCCAAATAGGTGTCGGGTTTTATCTCGCTCCTTATCTATCGTATGGCCCTAAATCACTCTTCTCCACAATAGTCGGCGGGAACAGCTCGGTGGCAACTAAGTCGGGGTGTGCAAAAAGTCTTTCGCAATTGCACTTGACACCTTGGCACTAGAACGACAATTGTAACTTGATGAAAGGAGGCCCTTCCTAGTTGCGCAGTAAGACTTTGAGTCGGCTTCTGTAATCTTATCGTTCCTCGTTGCAGTAATTGACACGGAAAAACCCGGTACCGAAAGGTGTCCTTGTCTGTTTCTTGTTTCATTACCTGGCCTTAACGCCTCTCGTAGTCCTAAATGTGGATCTCTTTCGACGACATTCTTTCTATTTTCAGAGGAATTGTAGTGGGCCGTCTTGAAGCTCTTGGCAGGATCTTGCAGTGGGGTGAAGTTCTATTGAAACATCGTGTATCTGTTGTTGATGAGCATGGGGAAGGCGCGAGAGAAGATTTCGATGCCACAGTCCTTGGTCGTCCAACCAATATTACTCAGTTGCTGATGCGTTGCCAAGATTTCGGCAAGTTTGCTTCGACATTCTTTGGTAAGGTTGCACTGAGCTACTTCAAGCCTTTGAAAAGACTGAAAGTTCAAGAGGAAATCTGCCAGGCTACACCAAATCTGTAGCAAGAATTGGCCTCCTCAAGGGGGTGAAATTTTTCATAAACAGAATCAACGACTCATGGTGAATCCTCGACGGAAGCTGCGATTAGCGAGCCGTAGTACCTGTGTGAGTTTTGCGGCTGCTCTGTCACTTGCCTTACCTGGTTTATTTTTATGGCCATCTTGGTTTGGAAATGCTTGACACCACGCTTGACCCTGAAGTAGGTGAGATAAGATGTCAAGATAGGCGCTCATGTAGGCAGCTTAGGCCACAAACACATCTTATCTTAGTCAAAGCGGAAGAACTTTGTCAGCAAACAGGGAATAGCATTAAAAACTGAGCAGAGATAACTTTATCATTTAGGACATGTAAACTACGGTAAATGAATTTAGTTGATTGTTATAAGAACAGAGTTTACTATCATTACACTTATTTTTTTAATGCTACATAAATGCAGATACAAAGAACATAGAGGAAATGAGGAAGCAGGCTGACAACCGTCATTGAGAGGTCGTGGTACCCAGTTTACTTTTTCGGGGAGATGAAATAGAAACAGGGAACTCAAGACAGGAAAAAAAGAAAGTAAATCCTGTTTTCAGAGCATGTTATTTTTTAAGGCACAGTTATGTACGAACTGTACAATGCAGAAAGAAGACGGAACCTATGCGTCATCTTCCTGTTTTTATTGAAAATGATTGCACGTATCTCACTGATGTGCTTCTTTCCTGCTTGCGTGTTTTCTGCTGGATCTCTCGGGCGAGTTGCGTCATTCCTCGGCTGGCCAGTGCCCCAGCGGCACAGTGGGCATTGGCTTTTCACTTTCTTCTGTTTCACCCCCCCCCCCTTTCGCTGCTTGCTGTGTCTGGTTAATCTTATCTCCAGTTTACAGAGGTGGAATCGGAGCTCGGCCGCTGAGGGGGGAGGGGGGGTTACAGTTACACAGGAGTGCTGCGCAATCTCCCCTTTATCATCGCGGAGGACAACAACACCTCGGCTTCTCTGCAAAAAAGAAGGTAAAAAGCCCTGTATGGGAAGACAGAAGGAGGTCATCTGACGTAGTGGCGTAGTATTGTTGTACTTGACCTTTGGTAGTGGGGGACGAGATGGCCCACCCGTGTAATCACGTGATACCTGTTTACCCAGCCATGGTCATTCTTAATCTCTTCAGATGCACTCCAGGGAGGTCAACACTGTGTGAACAAAAGAGGAATGGAAAGCCAAGAAAGGGCCCGCAGAGTGCCAAGAAGCATTCTGATGTCGTTCGCGTCGGAGCATCCAGAGGCACTGCTGCGCAGTAGGCGCTCGGAATACGTCCAAGTCCGCCTCGATTACAGAAGAGTCGTCGTGCAGTCCTGGCATGGGAATTTTTCTTTCGGGCGTCATTTCCTGTTTTCTTCTTGCGATGATAGCAGACAACTCACTGCCGTAGTCGATGCAATGTCTGTCATCTGGGCCGTAACCTACACCCGTAGGGGGGTCATCTCCGCACACCGGTGATGCTGATGACATTTGTCGGACCTGGTGGCATCACTAGTGTCACCTTTTGGTACTTTGGGCTAGAAAGGATCAACTCCACACACCTCTGATGCTGATGACACTGGTCACATATGGCGGGGTGACCATTGCCACCTTTCCAGTGTGCAGGGTCTGGGGAATGTCCGCATGCAGTGTGGGGGAGGGTGATCCACATCACACTGGTGATGGTAGCCTTGGCGAGGGTGTGCTTGTCCGACCCTACTGGACATATATCAGTGAAGTGACTTAATGGGGCTGTGCGGCGTATAACTGCTTTTGTAATTCCTGCCATCATATAACCAAAAAAAAGTTTTATTAAATATGTCTCACTGGTGTTTATGTACCCATTTTGTCACCAGAATTTATACCTGACTTTATAATACTTAATGATAACACTATCTCAACAAGAAGGATGAACCTTGAGAACTCCCAGTTCAACGGTGATGGCTTCTTCAAATCCATGAAAAGAGGGTGAGTTGTGAAAATGAAACAAACATTTCCTTTTTGGCCTAAAGTATGCCACACATGCGATTTTCATTCAGTGAGAATCATGGTGATTTTTAGGGAATGGTCCCATCTCAATATCTGGTGTATTTTGCATGCGTTCACCGTATTTTTAAGGTATTCCCGGATTTTTATATCTTAGCGGTCCATGAGATTCGCCCACGAAAGTCACTGTTGAGAAAACAGGCCCGTGACCAGTGTCAAAATTAATGAAGAGTGACGTATAGGGATCCATACAGAACCCCCGTTCACCTTCATCTTCTCTTTTTGATACTGGTCAGTGACCTTCTTTTTCAACAATGCCTTACCCTGACTAGATGGTATTCCATCGAATTCTCGACTATGAAAAATTCATTAAAAGGCTTGGTATTTCGGACAAAAGCAACATTTGGGGGGGGAGGCACTCTGTTGCGTTTAGAAGCTTTATTTCAATACCGCTGTAGCTTCTGCACAGTTGTTCTTTAGCTGGGTTTGCTGGTTATGACTGTCAACCGATCTTAACTATCTACATTAGTAACAGCATTATGACAATCGGATGATTCTTAAATGGAAACGTCAATATTCACATGCAAGGCGGAGATCCAGGAACAACAAGCTAGAAGCAGCGCTATCTGGAGGCTCAATAGAAATCATGAGTAACATGTTAAATGTGCGAATTTCGGTTTGTTGTTAACTGGTGGGGGTTATACTTACATGTCGGCTATAGTAAAGCGTTCGTTGAGATCATTCGAACATTACATTCTCGTCCTGCTCAAGGAGTTGGCACTGAAGCGCGAGATCGACTTCAGCGGTTGTAGCTTTCCTGCACACATTGTGCATGTGCTTCTTTAAAGCGTTGACCTCATGCCAGTTGAATTGGGTGGGCTCACGGAAGAATAAACGGACAATGCGACGTGTGAATGACCGACTGCGGGCTAGCCTACGTCCCTCCATTTTTGCTTCTTTGTCATTACAGACAACCGGCCTCGTCTAGTAGGAAATAGATAAAAAAAAAGAAAAAAAAAGGTGATAGGCTTTTAAAGAATGGTGTGATTGTCATGTGTCTAAACAACATCGGCCGTCGTTTCTATTGTGCAACAGATTCTTGCCCCCCCTCCCTCCGCTTAGGACAATTCATTCTTGCCTAAAGCCACCTGGCAATTGTGGATTGCTCAAAACGTGCAGAAAAATGTGCATAAATATATAGAAAGGGGCTGTCCAACTGTCTTGACTGAACATTTACGCTTTTGGAAGGCATGATCTGAACAGACGGTTTCTTCATTAGTAGTAATAAGTGTTAATAATCCTCAATATAGGATTTACTCATGCATGCTTCACTCAAGCATACTGCGATATTCCGAGCGAATGTTCCCGCCCCATGGTGGAAGATAATCAGGCAAGATTTGAAGGGAGGGCCCTTGCTCGGTTGTGGAAGAAATTCAAGATGGCAGTCACTTCTGAGGAAAATGCACCGCTGTACTTCCAATAAAATGATTTTTCGAATACGCATGCATTCTCTGTTCAGGGTAGAAATTGCCCCCATAGCATTCCGTTGCACAGAGCGGGATGCAAAAAATTGTGGTGGGGGACTTTACTGCACAGTGGTCAGTGGTGCAGATTTCAAATCTTTCAAAAAGGGGAAAGGAGGGCTTGCTCGGGATTTTTCGGTAGGTAAGACCTTTCACCTTCACTATGTAGCTAATTTGCACATTTCGTTTAGTGGGAGAGTTTTGAACTCACTCTACGGTCAGGCCTGTTTGCTTTCTAGGATAAATCGATAACACCGATAATGCAGTCAAACTGTTTTTGTATTGCAAACTGTTTTTGTATTGTTTTTGTATTGTGGCTGTATTGCAGGGCAAGAGGGAAACTTCGCGTCCGCATGGGGTGAGCTGGACCTACTTTCATGGAGAGACACTTAACGAGTCTGATGCGCAGTTTCCTGATCACTGCAGTCACTCTTTGTGGCCCCCTTGTTATCAACAAAGCAGAGATATGGCTGAGGCACGGGCGGGAGCTGTTTTGCCAAGCCAACTCTGGTGGGAGAAGGGAAAAAAAGCGCGTGGGACATCGTGCCAAGCCGATAAAACAGCGTCGCTTTTTTTCACGCACTGTTTGCGTCTCGAGCGAGACGTAATTAACGATGCCACGAGCCGTTGCTGTTTTGTCTGTCCCCTCTCTAACGTAACGATTTTTTTCGTTGTTTATCGACGTTGAACGTGCGCGGACATGCTTTAACGCTGTCCTTCAATAGAATATGTGGAATGACTCCACAACTGACATCGTCCCACTTGCTGCAAGAGGACAATCTTGGTGGATATGTAGGATCACTTCCACTCTCTCAAAAGAACTGCGTGTTTAGGGTGTCATTAGTTGCATGAGCATCAAGTACATAACACTTGTATACAGATGAGGGTCCCAGAGTATATAAATACTGAAAACGGGACCCTCAAATAAAAGCTTCAACAAAAGTGAATCAAAAACAATTAGAAGATTAGCAGGTGGTTATAAGGAACTCGCACAAGGCAAAACAAGAAGCAACATGCAAAAACAGTTGAAAAAAAATAGTCAACAGGCATAATATGAAAAATATAATAAAAAGCAATGCAATGCAAAGGCGAATATGACACGCAGAAGTAATACGGAATAGAAGTAGAAAATGTGCACAAGAAATACAAATTCTACACGGGAAAGAGAAAAAACACATGAAATAAATAAGACAAGTGGAAAAAAATTATGTACCATAACTAAGGTGAGCAATGAGGAGTTAAAAGGAAAGATTTTGACGATGTTTTGAAAAGTGAGAATGAGGGCAAAGATTTACTATTCCAAAGATGAATGTCTTTCTGACTCGCAACGATAGCTGTTGCATGGCTTCCTTGCATTTCTTTTCCCAAAAGCTGCCTGGCCACCACCATTTTTCTATCAAAAAATGCCGTGTAGCGCCGCACCACTTACGCTGTTAGAACATGGGGCGCAATTAGAGTGTCTTTCCATCGCGGGTCGCTAATCATCCTTCCACTTGATTGCACTTCCTTGTTCGAAAACAGTACGCTTACCCTCACCCCCTTTTTGCGACTTGGCTCATCGAAATATGGTGGGGCTCAGAAACGTCGCCACTTGCACATGCTAGTTAAAAGTTTGGGTGAATGTACAGACGCGTCCACTGTTAAAGGAAACACCTGAGTGCACTGCATGTTTAGATTTCTGTCGTTACGGAAGCATAATAGCTTAGATATACATAAGACTACTGGTGGTTCAGAGCTCTGATTCCTTTTGACGGACTAGTGATGTACATGAGGATTGTTTTACTTGACCGCTTGCTGTTAGAGGGCCAGCAATATTGACGATGTGCATTCGTGTGTTCCCTTTAACAGTGGACGGTACTGTACATGGGTGTTTCTTGTGTACGCTACCACTATGAAAGAAGTACTTATGGTTATGTAGATAGGATCGGTTTATGTTACTGAGGCTGTGGATGTGCTAGTGAGGCAGTGGCATGCCTTCATTCATTTTACTTGGCCTCCCACTGTATTGCTTCTTTTGTTTCATGCATTTCACTTTTAAAAAGCACTGTTTCAGGTAGGCTGTCTGAGGATGCAAAGTCAAGAAAAGCGGTTTGGCCAAGGAAATTACCTGTGTTAATGTATAACTCTACCTGCGATGTAGGTAAAAATTGTCGCTTGCGTCTTAAAAAAAAAAGTATGCCATGAATACGAGCGGTAACTTTAAGGTTGCATGTGAAGGCTGAAAGGAGTATAAAAGTAATAGAGTTCTTAAGAAACAACGTAAGTTTCCACAAGCCGAAAGGTGTCATCACAGCAATCAGGACAGTGCATTCAGCAAGGCTACTTTGGCTTGCCGTATTTCAGGCACAAAGCAAATGGAGACATATAATGTCGCAACCATGTATTTAGTGACATAAGTGGAATTCGACAAAAAATTTGCATGAAATTGAGATTGAGCTTTTTTTCTGTTTTTTTAATGAGATTTTTTTAAAAAACTAGCTTCTCTTTTTTTTTTTCTATCAAGCTGCACCTAAGAAAACAATCTTTTGCAGGCATTTTAAAAAGATAGTGCTTATTATTGGAATTCTTTTGGAATTTTTGTGTGAAGTAAGTCGCGCACCAAGGTGGATCACAGGTTTTAACTTTTTATTTTGATCAAGTTTGCCATTTTTCAGGATATTTTCTTCTGCAGATAGCTTAAGGAAAGCACAGATTTAATTCACTGTATTGCGTATTAAAACAAGTAGAATAACATTTCGACACAACAGTGCGCATTTAATTCGCCTGCGAAATTGGGAAGTGTTGCGACAAGCAATAGTGGTACCCATGTGCAGTCGCCATAAAAAAAAATTTTTTTGGTGCGCTGAAATCAGTTTTTTTTTTAAAATAAAATCTTCAGTTCTGTGCACCTCGAATGTACCCACATAACGTATAAAAAAACTGACAAAACAAAAGTATCGTCCGGACATGCATGTACGGTCTCTCGTGTAATCTCCCTGTAATAATATCCAAGCATTTATTAAGAAAGCTAGAATTTCAAAGATGTATCCGTGCTTCCATGTAGAGTTGCAGGTGTGAAGTGAAAGACTATTGGAGTGGTTGCATGTGTGGACGATCCAATTGTACCCAGTCAAGTTGTTCATACTGTGTCAGAAAGCAAGGACAATGAGTTTCGGCATTTGCGCGTGGCAAAAAAAAATATTAAGAAGTGTTTTTCGCAGGAATTGAGTAGCACTCGTGGTGGAAGTAACCTTTAGGAAAAATTCGCGAGTTCAGTTTACACAAGCTGACCTTTGCATGAACTTAAATAACAAAGTGTTCGTTGCTAGGAGATGGAATGCATTTCAAGGAAAAAAAAAAACTGGAGAAGCGGGTGTTGTGAAGCTTCTATTCGGAATTAATTCTGAAACTGCGCAAATGAAATAGATACTTGGTTGACAAAGGAGTCAGATGCGCAGTGCATTACTGCTTCTTTTTTGCTGTTTTCTTTTTTCGTGCATCGTATGCGGGGACGTTAATGTCACTCCAGCGCCGCTGAGATATTCCGGCGCGTTTGTTTAAATGTGCTTGGTGCGACCTCACGTGTGATGCGACGTCATTGTCTTGCACGGTAAATGTCACGAAAACAATACGTACTGTCAAGTTGCTGGAAAACCGTGTATGTGTGGGGGCATCTGCGAAGAGATTACAATTGTGGTTACATGCCGTGAAAGAAAAAGAAAGGCACGTAAGAAGATCTCATTCGTCGTCCGGAGCTGCTTTGAGTCGGGCAGTGAGGTGTAAAGAATTCCATTGCCATTAGCAAGACAGGACTTTATTTTTCTTCGTCTTTTTAGCTCTTGCATCGCTGATGTGCGCATGCATTTCAAACCCCCGATATCTGATCGAAAGGAGTTTTTTTTCCCTGTTCTTTATTTCGTTGAGGACTTTATTTTGTTGAGAAGTTGATAATGGCGTTCTGGGCAGAGGCGTCACTTTACCAGTCCATTGGTGATCTCTAAAAATAATCTGCAGCGTTGCTACCGCTTTATAAGGAGATGGGTTTGCAAAAATTGTTTTTCTTGGCAGCCACCTCTTGTTGGATAAAGTTCTGTTACTTCGAAAAGAAAAAAACAATAAAGTTTAGAAATAGTAATTGCAAGAAATGGGTATATTGAGCTTGTCAGTTTTTTAAGGTAAAAATTTTAAAAAAGGTAGACTGTGTTGCCATTCTGCATATCATCATTTTGCCATTCATGAATTGTATATACCTAAAAAAAGGTGCATACATGCAGTAAACAAACTTAATTTAATACACCGGCATTAATTTGAGTTGCATCATTACTTTTCAAGCAGGGCCTTTGCAGTAAAATGACTGTCACAACAAACTACTTTATGCTGCAAATTCATATAGCACTTGTCCTATAGATGCTCTAATGAATATAGATTACTTCAGTATTTCTTTTTGGTGCAGATTCATGGACCCGTAAACAATACTCTCTTTTTGCTTACTGATTCAGGGCAGTTGAAATATAATATTTCCAATCATAACAGAATGTTTTACTTCCCACAGTTATTAGAACATTGCTGATAATTTTAAAATTTCACTTTTGGTCGGTGACCTGCGAGCAGGTCGTCGTGCGATCGTGGTGCCATTTTTTCTCAACGGGCCATATAAAGGTGTAGATGCACACTTCCAGCTCCGTCGCTGTGGTCTAGGGGCTAAGGTACTCGGCCGACGATCCACAGGTGGCGGGATCGAATCCTGGCTGCGTCGGATGCATTTTCGATGGAGGCAAAAATGCTGTAGGCCCGTGTACTCGGATTTGGGTGCACGAAAAAGAACCCCAGGTTCTTTTTCCTGATGCTTCAGGTGGTCACCTGATGATTCAGGTGGTCAAAATTTCCGGAGCCCTCCACTACGGCGTCTCTCCTAATCATATGGTGGTTTTGGGACGTTAAACCCCCACATATCAATCAATCAGATCAATGCACGTTTGTTTCTGTGAAACTTTTACCAAGCCTGTGCAGGTTTCGTTACATTGTGCGCTGGCAGTACTTGCATCGGCAGAGGGGGCACAAGTAAGAAGCTTGTGCCCCCTCTTCTGCGGGCAAGCTGACTGGAGAAACAAAGCAAGATGGGCCGCTATGCAGTTTCAGAAGGTATCATGTCAGGACCTCTCCTTCTTCTTTTGTGCACTGCTTCAAGCTCTTTATTTTTGAGCCTGTGGGTAACGAGTCATTCTGTAAATAGAAAGTGTTTAAGTAAAAAAAAAAACTGACAGTTGTACGTGGTGGACGCTGATGAAACAGTGAGGCCTTCGTTTTGCCAGCTCTTTTAGCCGGTTGAATTATGGGGGATTCTAACGAAGTGGACTTTGAACAAAGTGGGATTTTGTGAGGGCGGCGAATGGAGTGGTGGAGGTATAGTGGTTGTAGCAGTGGGTGGGGGGATCTGTAAGCAGTGTCACCTACTCGTTCCCGATCCAAGCCTCCCCCCCCCCCCTCGAACGACATGAAAGCCTCGACCATGAACAGCTTCGCCGTTAAAAAAAAAAGAGAAGAAAAAGGTGAACACAAATGTGGCGTAGTCTGCGAAGCTGCACAGCAACTCTGCGTCACCTATAATGAATATGGCGGCTGTCGTGTAATCGGCCAGTGCTTATTCAAGTGAGTACTCTTGAAAAAAAGCTTCTATACGGGCAGAGATGCCTATTTTATAGTTTGTTGATCATTGAGAGGATTTTAGAATTGCTGTACCGTATCATCTAACTCATTTTGCCTTAAAGCTGGTTTCGACTGCCTTGTGCACTGTAGGGCAGCTAAGCAAACATACAATGGGGGGAGGGGGGGAGACCTTCCTAGTGCTCACTGAAATATATACGTGTTTCCTAAGTGTGGCAAGGATCAGTTGTATTTTTCTATTTAAATTAATTAGCACATGGACCTCTGCAGTCATTTTTACTTTAATGTTGTTTACAGTGATGGGCATTTTGTACAGCTATTACACCTGTTGGTGCCCACCTGTTTTCTGCAAAGGACTCCCCAGCATGCATTAACATGCCGTGTGGCCCTCGTTCTTTTTTTTTTTAATCCCATGCTCACAGGATAAATTGCCCTGGGATCTAGTTTCAGGGAATTCAATCTTGACTCATCACTTCTCTCTCTTTTCCACTTCCGGCACTAGGAACGAATTATGGGGTATGCCTGCCTGTTGTCCGTCACAAAGCCTGCAATTCGAGCGAAGGCCGTGCTTCTCCAACCTCAGCTTGTGCGTACTTGTCTGCTTGTACGAGCGCGCTATGTAATGATCTCTTTTTTTTTTCACGTGTGTTACAGCATAGCCATCATGCCTTTTTGTTTTCTTTAGCATTTATTTACCAGTCATGCCGCTGTAGTCTCTAACGATGAGGCTCTTTGACATAGCGATGAAACACGTGCTAGTTCTATGTATCAAGCTGTACGTAACTGTGTAATTATTAAAAGTCATCAATATAGGGAGTTATAAACAGGTATCATGCAGTCTGTTATTCGAAGGTTATGGGTTCGGTCCTTGGCAACAGTAGGTTGCCTCTTTGTCCGCTCATTAAAGCCACTAATAATGGCCCCCTATGCTTCCATGCTTTTGCTGTGTTTTGGCCGTGTTAGGTTGCATCTAACAATGAAATGGGCCTCATGAACCATTTTTTGTTGCTGCTTCATTCTATTCTACTAGGGCTATATACAGATAATTGTGGAAAACTGAGTATTTATATCTTGCGTTAGGGCCGCTGCTTGTGTATGCAGAAAGACACCCTACTCTTTCATATATAAAGGGAACGGCCATTATAGCTAAAATAAACCGAGGGATCAGATTACTTGGGTGTTTCTTCATTTTTGACCCCATCGAAGTGCGGCTGCTGTGGCCAGCAAATTAAACATATTCCTCCGAGGTCTTGTAGTGAAAAAGTATTTGGACGATCCTTTATCTCTCGTAGCGATTTCTTTTGCTCTGCCTTTGGTTGGCATGTGTATCTCTTCCGAAGAAAGTCACTTATTTGCTACATTGCTGTGAAATGTGGCATTTTACTTGGAACGTAAACATGTTTTCTCATAGCTATCTTTCTGTTGCACTGTGACGTTAAAATGCCATTGCAGTTCGCAAGTTCAGTAATCATTCACGTTGTGTTTCTGAGCCAAAGGGCAATGTCTTAGTTGCGAGGTGGTTGTTCTATCGTAAGTGCATTAGCATTCAGTGCGCACTCAGTGGC
This sequence comes from Rhipicephalus annulatus, assembly GCA_013436015.1. NCBI lineage: Eukaryota > Metazoa > Arthropoda > Arachnida > Ixodida > Ixodidae > Rhipicephalus > Rhipicephalus annulatus. The sequence continues at coordinate 152,305 of WOVY01000304.1, read as the reverse complement.
TCGCATTTTCTTAAACAGAGGCATGAATCATATTTGACACGAGGCCTTCATGAATCATAGTGTTTTTTTCGTCCACGTCTGGCTCTGTTATTCATGCAGCACTAAAAATATTTTCGTTGCTCTATTGCAGTGGGCATTTTGTTCCTATCATTTTTTGTCGTGATGTGTGGGATATATCGTAAGAGAATTTTTATAAATGCTAGGCATTTTTGTGTTATTTTTACTTCGGCATGTCTGACGAATTGTAATGCACTCGCGAAGCATTGTTTACGAACACGATTGTTTCCTAGTCAGATCCCGGAAGAATTGGCTCTCATTTCGTTTGCTGCATAAACACTCATAATATGATATGGCGCGAAGTTATTCCAAGCTGACGTTCTTCAAAATGGTCGGGGCATTCAACGTACGATCTGTGGTATGTCGACAAGTGCAGCACCTCTCTGAACGTGTCGTCACAATTCTTGTTTTGCTTGCTTAGTGGTGTTACTGACGTAGCACCTGAGACGTCACACTCTGACACATTTGACATTTCTACTATGCATTATCTTCTTAACTGAATATTCGAAGCCCACGTGTGCACTGAAACCCACCTGCTCAACAGTGTCTAAGGAAATTGATGTTAGTCATAGGTTAAAAAATTAGGTTCTCAACCCTGCTGCAACATAGCCAATATGCACACTGTTTTAAATTGAAATTTAGTGCACACCTACCTTTTCTTAATGGTGTTGGGATCAAGTGCAGTTTTTTTTTTGTGATTCTCCGCTCTTTCTATTTTGTTTTAATTTTTTTACTGCTGCTTGACCATATGTCGAGTGTATGTGTAACTGCTTCTTATCCGTTTAATCTGTGGTAGTGTAGTGGTTAGAGATCACGTAGGATAGGGTTTTTAAGATATACAGATTTTTTATAGCAATTCTATTGCTATCAGGTTCCTGTTCCTTTTGCTCACAAACCCTACAACAAGGCTTAACTAACCTTGCCTAACTAAGCTGGCCTAATTAAGGTGTCTAATTAAGAACGTGTTAACTACCTTCCTAATTATTCACTTGCCAAACGTAAGAGAGGTGACTTGCCACCTCCTTGTCGAGACACTGCCACGACATGCCTTAATTCAGTTTTGCCATTTCTTTATTAGCGAAAGTTTTGTTCTGACGTAACAGAGCGGCCATGTTTTGCTGCGTGTCGGGTTCGGTCAGTTTTGGTATCGGTCTTTTGAATTCGATTACGAATATTTCAGATTACATGCAACCTCCATCATTTCTGAAAAAAAAAAATGGGCACTTTAAAATTACAACAGCCCACAACTTTCCTACATGAACAGTGGCCCCCACATTAATAATTGTAAAGTTAATTATCAAAATTTTGTTAATTAGTCCCATCAATCTCATTTTATATAGAGAAAATTATGTGTGGTTCAATGTAGAGTTTGCATAGATAACAGTGCCCTGACTGTTATAGAAGTCTTGTAAAAATCTACTTAGTCTTCACAGAGCATAGCCTTGGGCATATTGGTTTTCTATTTTACTATTTTAGCACCTTGTTAAACTAGACGGTGGATGGCAGAACGACACGGGCACTGAATTAACTTCTAACATTTTTTTATCTATTTGTGAAAGTCTCACACCAATGTACAGGCTGAAAAGCAGTGCACACAGGAACACTTGTAAAAAACACAATATGAAAGCAGCAAAGACTTGCAAACACGTGCACATCTTGGCTTATGGGTTATTGACAATGAATTTCAGATAACACGACAGTCTGTACAATGGTGAGGTCTGGCGGTATGTTATCGCCAGTGCGCTAAACAGTCTGTCAAAATAGGAAAATTTGTCTAAAAAGTCACCGATGATTACGATACCGTCTGAAGCGAATTCTGAGCAAAGCTTCATGTCGGGGCGAGGCGAGCGTTGTTTGAAGCTCTGGCTTTCTACAAGGTATCAACTAAGCCAAGATTAATGATTTTTGTGGAATAGGGTACACTCGCTGCGACATTGTGTTCCTGCGGATAAGGAAGGTACCCACTACACATTGATAAGGTATTTTGTGGGCTTTGTTGATGCTTCAGCATGTGGCTGATGACAATGATAAATTATGGCTGAGTACTTTGCAGTGGCTGCGAAACGTTAAGCCACACACTCGTGCTGTTAACATTGTGTGATGACTGGTTGTTACTTTACTTCTTTTGCCACGCTATATTACATTGGTTAATGTGATTCGTTGCCTAACATGACACCTGTATAAGTTTTTTTTTTTTTTTGGCAAACGAGTTTCAAGCGCCAAGGTGACTCTGTCAATTGAATCCTGGGCTTTTTCATTTCGATTGCTCATGCCATTGGTGGAGACGACGGCGGCACCACTGACCGCAGAAACGCGTGCCTAAACGCTGCGCACTAATTAACACCTTGAAACATAGCGTACACTTCATGGGGCAAGCTAGGCATACAACTGTGCTGCTGACCGCTTCTAATGATGAAGTGGACAGCATTCTGCTTTCCGCTTGGTCATTATTTAATGCCATCTCCCACATGTTACAGTATTATTCACTGCTCAAGGATGTTTGCTGTGAACATATGTGGGAAATATCCCAACCAAAAGCCAGTATGCGCTTGTAAATGATATCCCTCTCAGCAGTCCTTCAGATGAAATGAACGTTTATAAACTTGGAACTGTAAGATTTAAGATTAGACTTCAGTGGCCTACGTGCAAAAGGCAAAATTAAGGGAAAAGGAGGCTTGGATCATATGCGCTAGAAGTTTTTAAAGGGCATTACAGGAGAACGTTGGAACACTACATGGCTGAAACCCTAATTTCACAAATAGCAGCTCACCAATATTCCTGGCAAGGAAACGGTGTACAGTAGGTTCGTTTTATTGGCACTAGGCTGTGGGGCAAAAGCTTCGAATATTACGAAGATGCGTTAAAGGGGTACTGACACAAAAACTTTGGCCTCGGGTTTTTCTGCTGCAATGTGTTGCTAGGGGCCTGTTAGTTATGACACGACACATCATTGGCTGCAGCACACGACAGGTAATCAATTACAGGCCCCTCATTATCAATCAGTTTCAGTTTCGGTTTGAAAGAGTTAAAAAAATTGGGTGCAACTCTCGCCACTTAGCGTGTGCAGCTCCTGACTACGTCAGCACACAGAACTGTGACGCACTTCGAAATAGGAAACGAGACTGGAATGTTACCAACACAAAACTATTTAAGCATGCGCCATGGCCATGCATTCGCAAACAGCCGCCGAGAAATTTAGACTTTGGGAACTAACACAGCAAAAGAAAAATGGTGGCTATGACATCATCATGACTTGGTTTGTTGACTGCAGCGTGGTGACGCGAGGGATGTAGGGGGTCCCCTCGGGGGTTTCGAGGGTGTCTATAGCGCTATGGAATCGGCCGCTCACGCGAACTTCAAAATTAATTCAAAATACCTTTTGAGCTATATTTGTTGTTGATATCTTGCAGATGATATACTAATGTTAACGAGAATCGACCCCGCAGGCTATTTCAGCCCCGAAATTTTGTGTCAGTACCCCTTTAAGAGAAAGTGACAATAGCAGAATCTATGGAACAAAAAGTGACAGGGGTGCCATTTGTACACAGGAAACTTTGTAGTCTGGTTTGAAGAACAAGCGGGAAGTAGCTGATATTAACGTGGTAGTGCTAAAGAGCTCATTTCGCAGAAATTATGGAGTCCGTGTCATTGGTTGTAAGCGAAAAATTATCATCTTATGTGTGATTGATAAATCGGGAATGTTGCAAATAAAATAAATAATTAAAAGGTCCTGGGCCAGAGGGATGACCAAACCTAGGTCTTTTTGGTTTGAGGGGGAATCGAACCGAGGTCGTTTGCGTGGCAAGCGGATTTTCTACCACACAGCCACAGGGGTGCTTGTGAATATAGTGAAAATTACTTCCTCTGCTTGGAAATGCAGTAAAAGGTACTTTCATGCTTTCAAGACACGCGTCCTGTATACATGCTTCCTAACACAGTGTTAAATATTGCAGTAATAATGCTTGGTACAAGCATACATTGCCATTGGGCAGCAGAACATATGATTATCATAATTACTTCATGGTTTAAAACTGGTGACCCACTACAAATGGCACACAGGTTACTGCACCTCTTTTCTTAAGGTCACGTAGTGGGGGCATAGCAAGTTCAAAAGGATTTCATGCACTAAATCTTTCAAGTATGCACTAGAGACAGGATGTCCCCATCGCGTTAACTCTTTAAGGCAAAGCTTAGAGTCCCGTGATTTCTCGAGTTTAAATTAAGAGATAGAAGTAGTGTCAAAAAAGGTGTCATATTCACTGCTCAGGGCAGGTGATTGGTTAGAATAGGATTGAGAGATTGCTGCATACTCTTTACATACATATTCTTAACATACACTACATACTCTTAACCAAATTAGGCAAACTGAACTTTTGTCATTAGTTTTTTTGCCTGTGCAGTGTAATGTATTACAATGTGATGAACCTTTTGCGCAGAACTACTAAACGTATTGTGCGCGGTGGTAAAAAAAAATGCACAAAGTCAGCACAAACTAGCATCTGTTTGGATATATGTCGACATGTATATGCCACACTCATCACTTCGTGAAGCAATTGCTAGTTTGCTCTGACGCTCTGTCTTTATCGCCATGCACAGCACGTTATGCATTTGTGCACAAAGGTGATAAAGTTTCACCAGTTAGTCCACTTTCAAGTTTTTGCGGTGTGCCATGTGCAGCCGACATTTCACAGGGCTTCATTAAAAAGAAAAGTGTTGAAAGTTAAGATGCTGCAGCCCAATATAAAGAGAACAAGCATTCTGAAACATTATTCCAAAGCATAGTCACAAGTGCAAAGTTCGATGGCTGTAACGTGCATGATTTTATGATGACAGATATGGTTGTTATGCATGGGTCCCCATATGCATTATCTGGGTAGCGTACATGCCTGGGTGAGATCTCGTCTGAACTTTAAATCGCGGAGGCGCTTATTTACAGTCGGCTATCGCTGCCAACATACTTTGTTTCTGCAGTTGATTTTCTAGTTTCCCTAACCTTCACATTGCCGCAAAAACAAGCTCTGTGGACTGAAGATTATTGTGGCTATGATTGAAGTGACTTCAACCGAACAAAAGGCAGCTGCTTTTCTTTTTTTTGCCATGCACCTGCGTGCTGACGTCACGGTGCTCGTGTTTACAAACACGAACAGTGTCTTTGCTGATGACTCACATGTTGGCAGAGTTACGTTTTTTCAAAGTAAGGTTTAGTTGAAAAACATGTAAAGAAGATTTTCCTGTCTGGAAGCTTCTTTCTAAGTGGTTGAACTTAGACCTTTTTTTTTAGCAAAGTACTTAGCCTGGGCAAGTAATTCGATACCTGAAGATCGGATGCGTGACATGGACAGCAAAGAGTTAGGTGAGGTGATTAAATTAAGCAATTTACAGGCTTAAAATGAAGTCAGTGTTCCGGGGCCTAGCCATATCACAGGTAGCAGGGGGAACATTCGGGGCCAAATTTTCTTTTTGTAGGGCTGGAAATTTCTCTCGCAGGTTAATGTGGATTTACACTTAGCGGACTCGTTTGGGATTTCTCCGCAGCTCACATTCACACGACGGCGGGGACGGATCGGCCCTGCTCTTGCTCCCAGGAGTGTAGGTGACGGCACAGACGGCCGCGGCAGCTCGTCCATTTTCAGGAATAGCCACATACTGCGCGCACGGTCTAGATTAAAGTAGCGTCGCCTTCGTATTGCGCGCTCTTCACAGCAAAAATGACTTAGTTCGGATTGGAAAGAACGGTAGTTGCCAGCTGAAAGCGTTTTGCCGCTGGGAGTTTTGTTTCTTTTGCCGAAAATCCCTTGTGACCCCAACTGCGATTTGGGTTTCCATTATTTCACGAACCCCTCCCCCCAGACTGCAGGAGGAGGGCAGGAATGAGGGACTTATGGCGACGTTGCATGCGATCCCTGGGATCGAATCGAGATTTGGTCGGTCGTATGAATCCAGCTATTATGTCATTACCTAAAATTTAGGCTATAGCATTTTTTATGTTATACAGCAAGAGGGACACTTCAGTGCTTATTGTTTATTTGTGCAGTATCAAAAGACTAATAAAAGTGTGGAAGGACAGACAGCAGAACTGCAGAAGATTGTTGAACGGATCTGAGGTTCACAAGAAGTTTTTACCTTGGTGCCTCGATTACAGGGACTCAAGGCAGCTGTGTGACGCGCACATCTACCTGCGGTACCGGTCATCGTCGCGCAAGCTCGCCATCATCTCCTCATCGTTCGTGCACAATCATCAAAGCCAGGCTGGCAATGGCTGTTTCCATCGCAAGCAGTCTGTCACTGAGCGCATTGGCAAGCCTGTGAGTACATCTGTCCAATTTATTTGTTGAATGTCCGAGGGATTTCATCACGAAGTTGTGAGAGACGCGTGGATGAAAGCGATAGCCTATACATTTATATAGTTGATGCAAAGCTCTGGGGCAGGCTGTAGGTTTTCTGCTAAACTCTAGAAATAGCAGGCCCGACGTAAAACACAAATGCTGTTCGAGTCTTGTACATAGGCACGTAATGACTGCGATGCAATTTCTTTCGGGCCAATATTCGAAAGTGCCCTAATACCACCGACAATTGGGCAAGTTGGTACGAATGGGTGGACTTGGAACATCACAAAAAAGCATATGAAAAGACAAATGATCCCAGAAAAACAAGTGCCGACTCACAACTTAAGTTTATTCAATAGCGCAGAGCAGATATATACAAAACACGTAGCGACACACAATGCAAAAAACAAAAACAAAGGCCCAGGCAAGCTATTCAGCGCCACAGGATAAAGATATCGTGTACCTGAATGGATAACTTGTTTTGGCTCTTGTTTGTTCTTTTTATGTAGTATGTAGTCACATATTTGTATATATCTATTCTGCGCTATTGAATAAAATTTAGTTGTAAGTCAATCCGTGTGTTTGTGTAAACATGTGTCTTTTTGTCTGCTTTGTTGTGATGTTCCAAGTCCATGCACCCTAGTGTTTTTGATGAAGGTGCTAAAAAGTAATTGCTTACTCTTCTGATAGTGATTATAACTTATGGCTTGCAACATTCTGCAGCGAGACGGTCGGCGCAAGTTCGTCCGCGCGGGTGACCGCATGGGCAAGCTCACACGCCCCATCCTGCCTGCGCCGTCCTTCGAGCACCTGGTCAAGGGCTCCAATGAACTCACCATCATTCCACTGGGCGCCGGGGGTCTCGGGGGCCACCCCGACCTGCCGCCGCCCCTCATGCTGCACAATCACCACGCGGAGGACCACGCCCTGTGCCCCCAGGCCCATCCAGCCCTGATGTCGCCCGCGCAGCTGCTGCTTCCGCCGGGTCTCCGCTCGCCCGACAGCAACCTCATGCTGTTTCCCCGGGGACCGATGAAGATGGACGTGCCGGTCGTGGACGGCTTCTGTCGTGACGTCAAGCGCCTCCGCGAAGACGCGACCGGCATGGTGAGCTCTCGCTTTATTTGCAGAGTGGTTGGAAGAAGCGAACATTAGTATGTAAACTGAATAAGCTTGTGCTCATTTATGGCTGACCTGTACTGCAGACGAAAAGCGGTAGATGTAAAGGGATGAACAATCCATGTGACATTGTATGAACAAAAAAATGTAGTTAGAAAAACAAAAGGACTTGCTCCTGCGAAATTTAGCGTCATTTACTATACACCGTTTTAGTGGCACTGAACCTATTTTGGCTAAAGAGAACCTACAAGCCACATGAAAATAACGAAATTTGTTCCCAATATTTTGAAGTATGATGTGTTGCTTCATCGTCAAACTCGGGCCATGTTGTTTCTTCAAGAGTCTTGTCTCGTATGCCCCCGTGGTTCCACACTGTGCTTTTGATTTTAGGCAGTGCATCTACTCACCCAGTAGCGCATTCTATTCAATTCAGCTTTGGTGTTGCTCACCCCTTTTCTTGCATTCCATGACCTGATCCACTGTGTAGCTGGTTGGTTTGCTTTTGGAGCCGACGACCTCCTGGCGTTGTGGCAATTTTTCGTGGTTTTATTCCTGACTCTTCTTGAACCTTTTACTTGGATATTGTACTGTATTCTAGTTTTTCTTTAGTTTGTGAGCCTGTATACTACAATAAGCTTGTCCATCTCTCATGTAAGATGCATTTGTAGATAGGCTTAATTGTAGGCTAACTTATGATTAAATTTTTTTTTAATGAGTCTTGTTTCATGATAAGTCTGGGGTTATTATTCTGTAGACACCACTCTGTAAGCGATGTAGATCCCGTATTGTGAAATTGTGAGCACACGCCTGTTATGCTAGTGGCTAGCTTTGCAAAAGCTGTATCTTAGAAAGCAGAAAGTTTTATCGCTAGTATGTGCGTCTCATATTTTCAGGTTTTGAGCATCATGTCTAAAAAGGCCCTGTAAATTTTGAGAGACATTAGAGACGCTTGTTAATCCTTGAAAATGTTTTCCGAGAAATTCTCTTCAACATACTGTGCCCGGTGTCTGCAACGACCCTTCCTCTCGGACTTGGGGCTCAGAGCACATGTGGTCATTCATATTGGCATGCACAAAATCCCTGCAGCCTTAAAGATCAGTGTGCTGAGGTGTGTAATCTTCGAGGCCATACTATTGGACATCGTTGTCCTCCACCAAGTGGCACCATCAACCTGTCACTCGGGACATTGACATGGTTGTAAGAGCTGGTAACCAACAACAGACAGTGTTTAGTATTGTATGAGAAAGGGCAGTTCCAGTTTGAACAAATGGTGATTTTTTTTTGTGAAATAATAATGTTCCTGCGAATATTTTGTTTGGAATTTAGCCCTTTGTGGTAGCTTATGTGTTGTCTTTGGTATGACTGGACATATTTTTCTCCCACTTACAGTTTAGAAAAATGTAAAAGGTATTACTAACCCAAAAACTTGCTTTTGAGAGCTACTGCGTCTCTTGGAATGCTTCTAATTAAAGAATCACATCATTTCACCCCCTCCCTCCTTAAAGCTAACATGCTTAGGAGATCTCAGTGAGCTTTCAAAACATCACAAATTGGCACGCATGTATAGTAAAATTTATTCTTCAGCATGTCTAAATGTTAGCCCTAAAGTTTCACTTCGTTTCTTCAAGGATGTAATCGTTTTTTAATGCCAGCTCTGTAAATCTCTGTACACACAGGGGACACACAAGGAGAACTTTCATGTGCAAGAGAAGTCTGGTGAAATCAGTGTCTGTTTCAGAATCCCGCCGTACGGCTACAAGGTTGGTCTGGCTTCACATTGTAAAATTTTAGAACCCTCGTATCGGTGAAGTCAGTGATTTGAACCTCATTGGCTGAGAGTTGTACGGTCTACAGTCATTAATTTGACCCTTGTTGGACCTACAGAGCTGGTCAAACAACACCTTTCTAAATGACATCTGGAATTACTGATTTTTCTTGGTGGTTTGCGAAATAAGCATACTAAAACAAACTCAAGAAACACGTTCCTAATATTACTAGAAATACTGAAAGTTCATTATGCACTAGAGAAAGTTGGCTTCTCTGCAAGATTTACATTGTTTATTTATTTTATTTATTTAACCATACTGTGAATGTCATCAGAGATTATAGCAGGGAGGGCATATGAATGCGAATATTTGTTTACAACTATTTTACAGGAAATCTGAAAGCTAACATGCTCACTGGCAAAGATTGACCGTACGAAACATTTCACAGAAGTGCATTGCATATCGAATTTTTAAATGAGACGAAGCTGAATCTAGCAAACCTTAGCTTCACAGAATAGAAATTTATTTACATTACCTACGCTATCGTCACTCTTGGGCACGACTTTTATGCTGCCTGCACACAACCGCAGCATGACGTTTTCTTTACGTTGGTACATTGCATGTTTATTTATCTGCATTTGAGTAACCCCATTTTACTCACATGGGTTGACTGGCGACACCAGAGAACCTGCGATGGTGCATTTAGCTAGGTCTAACTGTCTCCACATGGCAGCGGCTCACGGTGTCTCCTTAAGGGGTGGCACTTCTTCAAATCTTTGAATAAAGTTCTTTGTACCATATCTACTAACCACCTCTTTAGTTGTTGCTGTTTCAGAATAACAGGGACATCTGGTTGATTTGTTGTGTCTCGCTTAAGTGTAAATAACCTGCTTTCATTATAGTGAGACAAAGATCATTATCATTATACTCTTTCTCTTGCCATTTATGGTATTCATGTAGCGATGACAATGGCAGGCATTGTGGCCATGTCGGTCCTGATATTAAGGTGGGGCCAAAGGGGTCTTATTTTCTCATCTAATTGCACTTCCTGAGCGTTTCGGACAAATTTGCTTAGAAAAGAGGCACATGTTAAGATCGCATAGATGCTGCAACAAATACCTCAGTTTGTAATATGTTGAGGTATTACATGTTGCCATCTGTCAAATTTCATTTATTAAAATTTCTGCAAATCCAGCAGTTTCAAGCATAAGTTGTTCTATGCTTCCAGGTGCTGAATTAAGTGCTTCTAGTCAAAGTTTGTGCATGCACTTCAGTCCAATTTTAGTAATTACACTGTATAATACTAATTTCAGAGCATGAAGAACACTAAAGAAAACTGCTTTAAAAAAAAAACACCCCGAATGAACGAGATTCATTATTCTTCCTGTTATGTGCACAGCAAGTTCTTCGGGACTTGTGAGGGGATGACCTTGGGATAAAAACATTGTGGCCAAAATGATCTGCGAGGGATATCCGCCGGAGTTGTTTTGGAAATGATTGAGGATAAGTGAAATTGGGCGTGGGGTATTTTGAGGACATTCATGGCATGTCACTGGGTCTCTACTGTTAATGAATGTAGTCGCCATGATATTTTGTAACTACAGTCGAACCTCGATATAACGAACATGGATATAACGAATTATTGGCTATGACGAACTACACACAGAAAGTATAAAGAATCACATGTATTTCGGCATTTTTATAGCGAACGAACTCAAGCGCGCACTGGATATACCGAATTTCCCGGACCGAAATACGAGCGCTTCGGGAGCGTACGTTCGGCTTCTCTGCAGTACAGCAGCAGTTGGGCGGACCCGCGTTTGCATCCGATGCGCCTGTAGCGCCTTACGCGGTGTAGCGGCGTAGACAGCAAACGATTTTTTTTTATGGCTTCCGAGACCGGCAAGGTTCACTCTCCGAAGATACGGATCTCATGCGACTGACGCGCTGGTAGAATGGAGCGGCGTGTGGCGGCGTTGACAATCAACGGCGTGGACGCTCGCATCAGCAGCATCAGTCTGCACGCCGCCATTCCGGGCTATCGGTTGCTTTGTTGTTGAGTGTGTGTGGTGCTTCCTTCGTTTGCGTGTTTTTTGTGGTGCTAGGCGGTGTTGCACACCCACACCATGGCGCAAAATGTGAAGAAACGGACTGCCTTGACGTATGCGACGAAACTGGAAATTATTCGGCGTGTCGAAAGAGGAGAAAAGAAGTCTGCCGTGGCTGAAGCTCTCAAAATACCCCGAAGCACATTGAGCACGGTGCTGAAGAAAAAAAAGGAAATTGCGGAGCAAGATGGCAGAAAAAATGCGAACGCACAGCGTATTCGACCCGCTGCCTTCGAAAGCGTCGAAGAATGCCTGCATAAATGGTTCGTCGACGTAAGGGCTAGGAATATTCCTGTGTCGGGGCCAATGCTGCAGCAAAAGGCTAGAGACTTCGCGTTCATCCTTGACGCCAAAAATTTTAGTGCCAGTGCGGGATGGCTGCAACGATTTAAGAACCGGTACGACATCGTCGGAAAAGCTGTCATGGGCGAAAGCGAGTCGGCGAATGCCGCAGCGATGGACAAGTGGCTGAATGAAGAGTGGCCTCAAATTCGTGCCAGATATCAATCAAAAGATATCTTTAACGCGGATGAAACGGGCCTCTTCTGGCAGATGCTGCCGCGCCAAACTCTGGACACCCGCGGGCAGAAATGTCATGGTGGCAAGCAAAACAAAGCTCGGATCACGGTTCTACTTGCCGCGAACATGGATGGTTCGATAAAGCTTCGTCCATTTGTGATCGGCAAGTTCAAGACGCCGAACTGTATGAGACGCTGCCGCGATATAGTACCAGTCACCTATGCTTCCAATCGAAAGTCATGGATGACTCGAGAGTTGTTTGGGAAATGGTTAAGGGAGTGGGATACGCAGCTTGGGGATGAGGGCAGGAAAGTGTGTCTCCTCGTCGACAATTGCTCGGCACACTCCGCAGATGTTCCATTGAGCAATATCGAGCTCAAATTTCTGCCACCCAACACCACCTCCAAGCTCCAGCCTCTAGACCAAGGGATCATCCGCGCCTTCAAAGCGATTTACAAGCGAAGGCTCATCGAGCGGCTGCTGATTCGTCTTCGAATGAACGAAGATCTGAAAATTGACTTGTTGGGTGCCATACAGATGTTGAAGGCCGCTTGGGAGAGCGTGAAGAAAGAGACGATCGCGAATTGCTTTCGGCACGCTGGCCTCACCGTTGGCACCGAGGCGGCAGTTGAAGAGCCCACTGAAGATGTTGAAGGCTCTGAAGAGGATGTCGAGCTCGACGAAATGTGGAGCGATTTTTCGCGGTTGGTGGGCGATGCGTCAGATACGCTGACACTAGACGACTTTGTTGGCGACCACGACGCGTCAGAGGCGGTCGCCGAACTGACTGACGTGGAAATCGCTGCGGAGGTGACACGCCAGCGAACTGGAATTGAAACCGCGGAAGTTGAAGATGCCGTCTCCGAAAAAATTCCGCCGCCAACTTCTAGCGAGGCTTTGGCTGGTTTGGCTCTGGCGCGGCGCTATTGCAGCACGATGGAAGGCACCGGGCTCAAGTTTGTGGAATGCCTCGACATGGCAGAGCAAGGCATTATACAGCACGCTATCAACCAAAAAAAACAAGCCACGCTGCACAGGTTCTTTTCGCCTCAATAAATGTATTTTTGTTCAAGTAAGTGTCTTGTCAATTCCTGTCATGCTGCCGACCTATTCACACCAGGGTTCGGCGATTTTTCGGTGAAGTTTTGTATAGCGAATTCGGGCTATAGCGAACTATTTTGCGAAATTTGCGGAGTTCGTTATAACGAGGTTCGACTGTATTAAAGACTATTCATAACTGTACTCGTCATAAAGGTTGGTCCCACATAGAACCAATGAAGACTGCACTCGTATTTTCTGGCACTAAATGTTCACATTGGAACATTGCATGAACAATACAATATAGTCATTTTTCATTGTATTACCATGTGGTGTATCCACCTTTGAACTATCTTTTTTTTTATGCAACTAGAGAAATAAAGGAACCCCTTTGAATTGGAAAAATTGTATTGTTGTTCGAAAAAAGAAAGCTCTACAAGTTGAGTGAAAGAACTTTTATGGTGATTTTGTCAGTTTTTTTTTATTTCATACAATAGCAAAAGTTTTAATGTCTGCATAGTGCCTGCGGTGTCCCACAGACATTGATCCTGCAATTGCAATGTGGTCCTCATAAGCACACACAATTATTCAGGCAGTCCGGCCACCGGCCACGTAGTCTATAATAAGTGAGAACAAAACCTACATTCTCGAGATGTTGACAGCCAAACTACAGGAATGGGAATGTACAACTTCTGCTTGAATGAAAATCGGCTTTGACATTTACCTAACTGAGTTTAATTAGGAGGAATGGAATTGGGCCAGTGTGTTCTTTGAAAGGGAGTGGGAACCAAATCGCTATTCGCATTCCAATCCAGGCTGGACAGCAGCATGTTAATAATGAGTTCTGATAAGCTCCTTACTGTTGCTTTAGCCAGGCCTGATGGTTTGCATAATGAAACGACTCAGTCAATTATCCTCTACACTTCAGCGCAAGATCTGTGTGGGATGCCACCTGCGTTATTAGCTCCATTGGCCAGTCAAGAACTGTGGACAATCGGAAAGAAATTGAGTTGAGCAAAAAAAAAAAAGGAATTGCTGCATGTTACCAGTTAGGGTGCATTTTTGAGAAAAATGGTGTGCTTGAAAGAAAACATCAGAAAAAGACTTACCATGTGAACGTTTTTTTTTTTTGTTTTTGCCATGCCGTTTTTAATGCACTCGTGCCAACTTACCAGACTGTCAGTCCCGACACTTTATGACTGTCTGGTTTTTCAACATGAGGAAGCGCAGTGGAGTTGAATAGAGCTGCTGAAAGCGATTCACCTTGAGGGAGGGGAAGACATAGGCCAAATGTCGCATCTTTTTTTTACACTCAAACCTCATTATAACAAAGTTGCATCTTACACAAAATTAAGTTTGTTATATCTAAAAGTTTGTTATAAAGGTATATTCTTATCCCTAAGTCTACTGCAAAACTATTCTTCATTTAATTCATTATTACTTATATTTCATTATATCTGGGCTTATTATATCGAGGTGTTAGTGCACTGTCGCGGACCGATTTTCCGAACCTGGTGGGGTCGCGAAGTAGTCCGAAAAATCCAACAGTCTGATAAAATGGTCCAGCGGTGAAAAGGAAGTTTATTTAGTTTATTAAAGCCTAAAACGAAATCCCCAATAATGCCACGCTTCTTGCTGTTCTTAGGGACGAGCAAATCTGTTTCTATTTTGGCTACCTGGTAACAACGCTGGCAAGCGCGTTGGCAATTGCTGCCGCTCGCCATTGCGGGCAACAAAGTTGGCAGGTCCATGAAACCAAGAAAACAAAACTTGATGCCGGTCGCAAAAGGATGCATGCAACGTCTTGCCTGTTTGGGGGGGATTCACACAACACAGTTCGGGCTTCTTCTGCCTGCACCGACATCCCACCGTAGGTGAGCCTCCAGCATTTCATCACCATCAAAACGCTACCATCGAGGTCGTGGTGGAACCCGCGTGTTCTAGGTCAGTAGCCGAGCACCGTGATCACCTGGAGTGTGCTACAGAGCAATCGCGAACAGCAGCGAGCGCGTTACGCACACAATGGCTCAAGCGCACTTAGCACACCACTAACATGCCCACGTGAGCAATGACCACCAGAAAAACAAACCCCTCGAAAATAAAAACAACCTACCGGCATAATAATGATAATTGTAAGGATGACTGAAAAAACAAAAGTTCTGAAGTTTTGCTAGCCAAGGAAGATAAGGCATTGCCTCCAAAACTGGAAGATTGTACGCGCTTTCAAACTAGTCTCTGCAAGCCAAATTTAGCCAAGCCAACAAAAAATCCAACATGGCGGCTCTCAAAATCGAGCGGCATAGCTCGAAACAAAGGACTTAGTCTTGAAAATTGAACTTTCAAACATAAATTCCTCAAAAAAAAAAAAAGAACAGTTGCAGTAACGCAGTAGTGGAATAGGAACTTTGACTGTGCATTTGTGAAGTCTGAAATACCCAACAGGTCCGAATTTTCGAAGACCGAAAAATCGGTCAGCGACTGTATCATAATAAGAAATGTCTCGCGAGGGCAGTACTTTTCACCATGGAATTGTGACCACGCGCTGGCTGACGTCTCGTTGCAGGCTGACATGGGTCGCATCTTCGAGCCGGAGTGCATCTTGCAATGCTACGAGGACGAACACCATGGCAACAGCACCACCAAGATGGAGGAGGAAGAAGAGGAGGAAGACGAAAGAGCAGACAGCGAAGAAGCGGAATGCACAGCCACCGACCTTTCCATTCGTTCGCGCGGCAGCGATGACCGGATGGAGAGCGACTTCAAGACGCCGCCGGCCACCGTGGCAACGACACCCCCGGCCGACGCACCCGAGAACCTCTCGCTGGCAGCCATGAGGGCAGTGGCCAACGCCTCGCGGGAATACACGGTCACCTGGAAGGAGCTCGAACCGCTGTTCCGCTTCTGCAGCCGCTGCGGCGCCCCCGTCGAGAAGACGCGCCACTCACTGCACAGCGTGCTCAGCGTTTCCGCTGTCTGCCAGCGGGGCCATGGGGTATTCTGGACGTCAAGGTCATGATCCCCACTCCGAGCAGCCGGGGTTGTTGCTGCGCGGAGCTTGCGGCGCCACCCCGTACGATTCGGGAACAAGGAGGCCTCCTGCAGAGGTCGTCTCGCAGAGCACTTTTCGCAGGCCTGGAGACCTTATTCTTTCCGTTCTCTCATTCTTTCTTGCTTTCGCCTTACATTGCTGTGAGCTCAGAGCTCTCGTGTTTCGTACTGCCTGTGAGTACGGTGACTCAGTGGATGTGCAGGGGCGCGCAAAGGTTGCGGAGCCGAGACGTCGCTTGTGTGCGTGTGAGCACTGCCAAAGGCCCTGCTTGTAAACGGCAGTCTGCCGCCACTTTGTGATCCCTTTCTTCTTGCTTTTCCGCGTGTTTTTGTTTTTTAATGAATGCCGTGTGCGGTGGTGTGCTGCTGTTTTAGCTTCAGTTTTATTTTACACACTTATTCCGACGTATTTTTTAAACATTTTTTTCTCGCTTTCCTTTGCTTTCTCTGCATCTGTTGGGTCACCGTACAGACTGTCCCGCATTGCTCAATGCGAGGACTGGGCCAGTTTGGCCGACCATTGTGTTCAAGGCCGCGTCTTCAAGGCGGGCCCAAGAAGATAGAGCACCATCTATGTGCGGCATTCATGTTTCTTTTTTTTTTTGGTGGCACCGAGAGCTGGCTCGCCAATGAGTTCTGGACTCATAATGTGTTTGCCAATACTGTTGTTATCTAAGGGCTATTTGAATTCAACGATGGGCCCAAGCTTGAGAAAGTTGAAGGTCATTTGGTGCATAGGACCAAGAGTCAAGGCCTTTGACGGACTGAGTCGATTTTAATATAACTTCTTTTTTTCGGTAGGGGACTTTAAGTGGTTGTTTCATTTTCTGTGTTCGCGTGGCCCATCTGGATGGGCATTTGTGACTAAGGTCATGTTGAAGGTCGAGGTCGGCCTTTCGTTCGAAGTCAAGGTTGGTGTATGGCTCGTGTGTTGTTGCATGTTAACGAAGAGTGTTCGGAGTTTGTGGGCATCCCATTGTTGTGTTTCTCATGCATCTGTGAAAGTGGGCCCCTGGTGATGAGATACTGCATTGTGCCAATGAGAGGGTTGACGGTTTTGGGGATGTTAATGGCGGCGACCGTTGTCCAAATGGTCATGGACCACGACCTTGGAACTTTTTGCTGATCTTGCGGTTGTGTTCAAATTGTCAAGAAGAAAACTTGTCATCATCTCGGCACTCTGGCTCCGGGTGGGAGTTCGTGCCTCATACTACGTCGTAAAGGTCTGTTCACTGCTTACCGCTGTATTGGGAAACATTTTTTATCTCGCTCGTGTCATTTAAACATCACTCTCTCCTACGGGACTGTTCTTTGTGTTGGAACTATGGTGCTGCTGTCTTAGGGCTATTGAATCTAGCTTTCGCAAGCACGGTCTGTCGAAGTTTCCACGCTTGATGCCGTCGCAAAGGTAAAAGTTGATAGACGTACTCGTGCCTGGCAAGGATTTCTCAGTGAATGGAAGCAGCGTGCCGGGTTTGAAAGTAAATGCGAAGCCTAGCAACATACAATTGTGTCTTGGACAATAAGTAGGTTGCGAGGTTGAAAAAGAGACAGAAGGAGCAGGGATGTAGAAATCGCAGCTCTGTAGACATGAACTGTTGCCGTAACATGGGGAGCAACATTTGGAACATTCATGCAACGTTCTGGCAACAATAGGTACTTCTAGGATTTTAGCCGTATTGATGAAAGTATCGGAAAAGGATTGGAGCATGGCTCTGAGGAGGGCATGTTATTCGTAACCCTAGCATGAAATGCTGCGAATGGCTGCGAACGGTTTGGAGGGGCATTTAAAGTGGTGGCTCAAGCTTTGTTTGGACAGATAAATGGCCTTATTAAACCAGTGCCTTTTAATTTTGCTTGCGACTAACTTTACCTGCTGAGACCACGTTGCCTTTTGGCTTTAAGCCACTATCGAAGTGCCAAAAAAAGAATATAGTTGTTGGTAAATGACTGGTTAGTGTTCTTGGCGATAGATGTTGTATCACGAAGGGGTTCTGGAGGCTGTCAGAGGCGTCGGTTCTTGGTGAACGTTCAGCAAACGGCTCTGATCGCAGGCAACCCGTATTTGTTGACTCTTAAATGTGAACGCACACCCAACGGTTATTGACTGTCGACACTCGCATGTGTGACCAATCCGAAAGAAATTTCCAGCAGGAGGCATCCTGATAAGTGTGACAAGCTGAAAATCGTGCTCAATTTTTCAACAAGCACCAAGCGGAAAGGTTAGCTATCATGTTCTTCTGCGATTCGTGATTGCTCACTTGAAATTTATGCTCTGCACTTACGCCAGAAAATTACATAAACGTGAGGTGTGCGGCACTAAAACCGGCGGTACCTCCGTTTTTTGCAGAGTACAGTTAAATTGATAGCTCCTTGGCAACGTAAAAATTTGTTCGAGGAATCTACTATTCGTTACGTTTATGAACTTGTGTGGAAAATGACAGACCGTGCTTGTGAATATTACGTGTTACAATGTATCAACATTTTGAGCAAAGCATGTGCGTGTGCTCGTGGCGCGTAGCGAGTCTGGCAAGCTTCTCGAGCTGTCTAGTTCTTTCGTTTCACTGTAGTTGCGAGTTGCATGAATATCTGAATGCATAATTTCAAACGGAAGTGACCTCGAAATCATTTTACATTTATTGCACGTCCTTTGAATGTCGCATAGTTTTAGGCAGAGCATTCCGGACCTATAGTAGGGCTTCGTACAGAGGTTTTTTTTTTTTTTTTTTTTGCCAGCTTGTGCCAGCATGTCTATATCGGGCAGCTCAGTGCATGAGTGTCGTGCTTCGGGTAGCTCTTCTTTTAGAAAATCATGCCATATTTCTTTTCTTCATTTCATTTAAAACGTTTCAAAGGGACCGACAACTGGCAAGAAATTTGCGATTTACATCCTGGTGAAAATGAAAAGTTCACAAATTATAGTGACAGATTAAAGCTTGTGTTTTGAAATTTGAGTCAAATCATGTTTTTTAATTACACTTGAAAGTCCTAGAAGACAGCTACTTAGTGCTGCATAGTGGAATTCTGTTGATGCTGCGCTGTGGGGTTGCTTTTTTTACTGTACACATTGCGATGATTTTGAGTGCTTAATAATTTTAGAGTATGTATATCTTTATACATCCGCACTCTGTCTAATGCGGCTGGTGAGTTTAAAAGGACTTTGTTCTGAGATGTGGCGCTGCCTTCGCAGCCACTAGAAGAACATGTCGAGCCGCGGTGCATGTGCATCGTGGAGTATGTGTATGCACAGCAATCCACAGTGCAGAAATGTGAACCGCGGTCGCACTCACGTCTCATTGTTTGTGGCGTGTGTTGTGTGCACAACTTCATAGGCTCCAGACGGAAAAATTTTTTTTTTAGACGTTTCGCGTCATTTTCTGCGTTACGAATACCTAATGAGACATTTACTAGTGAAATGTTCGTTGTGCTAAAGGAAATGGGCATTGTGAAAGTTGGTTGTCAGTCCCTTTAAAAGAAATTACCACTTGCGGGCCTCGTTTCATTTCATCTCAGTCTCTGATGCTTTGTTACCTCAATTCCTATTCTTTGAGGCCCCGCATTGAGGCATTCACATTTTCCTTCCTGCTCACAATAACACTCAAGTTATTGATGTCGGGAGTTGCGCTGCATTGGCAAAAGTGGACTCCCTCGTTTGCTGCAGTTGTCTGTCTACATTACGGGTTTTTTTTTTTTTATTGTTCGCAATTTACGCGAAATTTTATTTGGCGCACAGACATGTACCATTATGGCTTGTAAAAAAACGTCTGTGCATGTAATGCAACTGCAAGCGTGACAGGCCATGTCTTCCAGATTTGTGTCAATAACAGTGCACTCATTAAAGGGACCCTGAAACGGTTTTTCAAAGTTCTGTCAGCGTTCAGGCTAGAGCACCGTCATACCACTCACGCCAGAAATTTGGTGACACGCTGTGTACCAAGGCCGCTATATACATTTATAACGTTACCTTCTCCCCTCCTCCTGGCCTCCTCAACCCATGAGGCACACCGGCATCGCTGGCGATCGCAAAGCTCTGATGGGCGTGCTCGATGATTTCAGCTTTTACCAGTCTAGACCTCTGAAATCGCGTGCTGACAGGTTGCGAGCAGTCTCAGAGGTCATCACATAGTGTGCCTGGTAGCGCGCACGCTGTCTGGCAACAGAGACGAAGATTGTGGAGTAGTTCATATCTGCGCTGACAGGTGCTGCAACCCTACCGGCGGATATTCCGCACATTCTATAGCCTATGACGGCCTATCAGATTAGCATTAGACTGCATTTCTGATGGAGGCGGAAATGTTGTAGGCCCGTGTGCTAGATTTGGGTGCACGTTAAAGAACCCCAGGTGGTCGAAATTTCCGGAGCCCTCCACTACGGTGTCTCTCATAATCATATGGTGGTTTTGGGACGTTAAACGCCACATATCAATCATCATCATCATCAGCCTAGATGTGGCGGCTGACGTGCTCTAGCCCAGAGCGTGTCGCTCTGTTAATGGGCAATTGATATTGCTTTTGGCTGAGTCACAATGATCTGCACCAATCTGCAGCTATTCACAGCTTTAAATGGTTTTAGTAAATTACACAGTTTACTCGGAGAGCTCACATCGGTCTCTAAATAACCCTCGGTCTACCGGCCCAATAGGTTTGTACAATATTGCCGAAACCGTTTCAGGGTTCCTTTAATGCGGTTTAAAGTTTTGAATGGGTATCGAATAAAATTTGCTTCTGTCCTCATATTCATTTTGAGAGTTAGCTTTCAGAAATTTTTGAACATTTGCCCAGAAATGATAGATACGCCGTATTCAATTCTACATTTGAAGACTCATATTTTGTAATATTTGTACGTAGATTTGTTCATAGGACTTCTATAGTCCCTTCCACCTCTCTTGGCACTGGTGTATTTGTCAACTGGAAGACTGGTCACTCGCAAAGGGAAAACGTGTAACGGTGCAGGGAGCTTCTATGGTGTGAAATTTGTGCTACTCACATGACTTATATTTATGACTTGTTATTTGCATTATTGTTTTTATCACTAACGAACATGGTGACTTGACGAATCTTGTTGATGTTCTTTTTTTTTTTCGGTGTTCAATGAGCTAAATGGAACAGTCTTGTCGGAGAACAATGCGAGGCATTGAGACGGGTCTTTGCGTTAATACCCTGCCTCCAATTTTCGAGGTTTTCGTTACGACGGCATCTTTACCAAGGCTGTCTAAGATCGTGAGCAGGCGATCGTTCTTTTTTTGGGTGCAAGTCACTTGCGGCCCTTCGGAGGAGACTGAAGTTGTTTTGTTTTTTTCGCTCTTTTGGTGGTTAGCAGGCCACTGTATTTTCTGTTGGCATTACTAGTGTGTAGTTTATACTCCCACCCCATTAACACAGTCCTTCTTTTGCACCAGCCCTTGTGACGGGTTGCATGTTTTTTTTGTGTTTTTTTTCTTTTGTACAGGCATCACAGCATTTAACCATACGGCGCACGTTTGTTCAACATGTGTGTGAAGTCGATGTGTTTGCGATTATGCGCACCTTGTGTTGTCTTTCACCCGAGTAATGCTTATTATTATTTTTCTCACATCTTTTAAGATGGTGGTTAAAAATTTCTCGCATACTAAGCGGCAGAGAAGCTCTGCACGCTTGCGTTTGTTTTGCTGTTGTTGTTTGTGTTGTTGTTGTTTGTCTTGTGTTTTTGTTCTCTCTTGACTACATAACCGTGTGTCTGGGAGATGACCGACGTACCTGAGAGCACAAACTTCCTCTTTTGAGGAGGTCGACGAGCTCTTGCAAAGTTATTTGGTTTGTGTAGGCCCAGTTATAACATTGATGCAGGCACTTTAGCTAGGCCACTGAGATCTTTCTTGCTACTTTTTCACTGTGACCTGAGAGGGAAGTTTTAATATATTTCGAACATACTCATTCCCAGTGTTCTGATAGGGACACGATAAATTTCTACTTTCACCGAACGTTCATAACATTGGAAGTAACATTTAACACTGCGAAAGCCAGGATCTATCATAAGCGATAATTTTGCCAGTCTTGTACGACAATTCGACTCAGGACAGGCATTGATAAAGTAATCGAGTGTTATACTAAACACTTTTCGTTTGTTGAGAACAAAAGCTAAATTCTCTGTTTTCCTTGTTTCTTAAGTTTTCGTGTATGGTGTGGCATTGTCGTTACATCATAGGAGCTTGACAAAGCTGAGTTGGTGGCATTCGATGGCATTATCATGCGACAGGCTCGGCCTAACTATGTCGGCCTCGCACATTACACTTATTCGCTTTGTACTTTTATCTGGCTGGTTTAAAAGGTTTTCACAGCAATTGAAACTCCTATATGCAGTCAAACCTCGATATAACGAAATATTGGTTATGACGAAGTAAATTAAGAGTAGTCTTGCAGTAGACGTACCATTAGGAATATACCTTCATAACGAAATTTCCGTGTAAAATGCAACTTTGTTATACTGAGGTTTGAGTGTACTCCATTTTCGTTTCACTAGGGGGCGCCCTTGAAACGAAATGTGTCGTTGGACATTCTAGTTTGAACACTGTCAACAGCAGAAGCCGCAAAAGCTTTGCGGATGTTCTGTGTTGTTCGAGTGATGTAATAGGAGAATGAAAACATATGTTTCGAGCAAAGTCTATTAGTTATTTCGTGACCTTGTTGTCCGAGTTCTCAGATTGCACCTCTATTTTGTCTTATTTTGTCTTTTTTGCCTCAGCTTTACTGTGTGAAGCTGATAAGCATTTTAACACTGTCGCCAAACAGCAAGGGAGCAAAATAAGAAATAAGGCGGACCAGTGGCCTAGCTACAGTAAAAACGTGGAATGGCTAAAGCAGTAGGCATGTTGTTTAAGATGTTGACATTTTTTATAGGGCATTGTTTACCCAGACCTGTTATCAGAGCAACCATCGTTGAAATTATTTAGATGCTGTTGAGAGAAAACACGCGCTCGAAAAAGAGAGAGAGAGGAGCACATTTTATGCTATAGCTGTATTTCGGTGTAACCTGTAACAGTGCAGCATCTGTCTGATGCTGCCTTTTTTTAGACTGTTCAGAAAGTACAAGTCAGCGTACCGTACTATTATAATATCATAGTTTATATGACAATCGTGTCGGGCGTTAGTCACGAGGGTTTTGGGGGGTTGCGCTAATCTTTTTTTTTTTTTTTCGTTCCCGCTACTTCGTATTCTTGTCGCTGTACACTGTGCCGCGTTTGTGTTACGTGGATACCACTGTGTGTGTATCAAGCAAATCATCGGCGTGCAGTTTTTTTATTATTCAGAGAGAGCGTACTTTTTTTTGCACATTTTCTTGTCATTTGCATGTTTGTAGTCTCCAGCACTCGTAGTCACGTCGACGCGCCTGCTCGGTGCGCAATGGTTTACCTTCACAGAGATAGAATAGTATGTTATCTTCTGCACCGATATTTTTATTTTTTTTGCTCTTGTTACAAGTTGAGAATCTTGCTAATATTGCAGAGTAACTCGCGCGCTGTCATGCATCACTCACCTGTTCAGCGACTGACTTTTCTCAAAATCCGACAGAAACAGTCGAAGTATAACTGTCAGTAATCGTGACATCTCGTGTCCCCCACGTCTATGATCGCAGATGCAGAGTTCACAATCTGAAAGTCGCTAGTGCTCAAAAAAGAGAAGTAAAAGTAGGCTCGCATTTTGAATGCGTGGCGTTCATTTGGAAATGCCACTGTGAAGGAGGAGGGCATCACAAAATAAGTTACTTGCATTGTGTGCCAGAAAACGGTTAATCCCAGCTGAATTTTCGCTTTTCGTGTTTCGTATCATTGGCGGTTGGTCAAATACAGTTGTATACATTGTAGTCACTGAACAAGGGTAGTACTCGACCAATGTGTTCTGCACATACACATTTAATTAAGCTGCAGATGTGCCACAATCAGCTTCTGCAAGTCCTTCTTGCTTTGTGCGTGGCTAGCTTTACGTAATTTTCTTATTTCAAAAGTCATTAAGGACTCTATTGGTACCGTGACATGGCGCATATATATCGGTATTCGAGTTCACGGCGCTTTTGCACGTGGCACTGTCGCTGCGCCTGATTCTGTGTGATTTTGTGTAATACAAACAATAGAATGCCCAGAGTTGCATTCGTCTACACAGTATCTGTGCTTAATTTAAAGAAGTGCCGACTCAACAGTTGTGACTTTGTGCATCAAGCGGAGGTCATGAGCCTGTTAACACTGCCAAATTTACAGAAAAATGGCAAAGCATGCAAAGTAACTTAGATTACTACTTCCTTCTATGCGTGCATTTCAGTTTGGGGTCTGTCATAGTACTGTAACACAAGGGAAAGCTGGGAAAGCTAGTTTCAACTCGTAGCATGAAAAAGTGCAAAAAGGACAACACAAAATAGAAAGCTTTGTACTGTGTTTTCCATTTGGTTATTGTCTTTTTCGTGCTTACTCACGTCGACGTGTCGCAGTTGCTTGCCTTGTTCTTGCACTGTGTACAAGCAGAGCCAAGAAATTTGTTTCGATCTGTACAGGTTTTTTTTCTTACGTGATCACAATCATGCTTTGCGTAATTGTTCCAAATCAATTGCAGATTGTCTCATGACGTCAGAGAGCACCGCTGATGAAAAGTACAGCATTTTGAAGCTAATTTATGTTCAAATTAAGACGTTTCCTAAGCAGAAATCGGCCCTCATAATTGCTAAATGTAGTAGTTCAATGTGCATATCTGTTGCTTGGAAATTATGCCAGCACTTCTTTAAGGACAATGCACAGAACTAGACTGGGTGTTAAGTGAAACCGATCAGAGTCTTTGGCGGTGTTGGAAAAGCTAGTAAACAAAAGAGAAAGAGCAAGCCAAGGGCAGTTAAAGCAAATGGTCGAAGTGATATAATGCATTTCGCTTGAGAAACACTTCGATCAGTATTTCAGTATTTGAATCCACTTTTGGAAGCTGCAAGTCAGGAATGCGATTATAGTGGTGACGTTTGCACCGCGTTGCTGCGGAGCCTCGCCAGTATTTGGAAAAGCCGGCCTGTGCTTCCTTAACTCCAACCAGACGTGGCCAGAGACGATCATTAATAAACACACCAGCGTGATAATTTTATCTGTATTGCCAAAAAAAAATTTTGCGTGTTTGCGCGTATTTCGCTCACGACCCACGTGTTCATCTTTGTGTTTTTTTTTGTCTTTGCTGCTCTGAGCTTTTGATAAAAAAAAACTAAAAAACTCGAGGCCCACTTGTACAGATCATCTCTTATAAACATTTTTGTATATGTCAACGTCGACGCAGCTCATCAATAATAAATGTACACGTCGCTAAAACGTGCGCACGCTTTGCCTTGTGGCCATTTAAAACTCATCACCTACACTATCTCGCTCACACTAATGTTTTTAGAGCTTCAGTACAATGCTAGCTAGAATGGCAGTTGGCATTAGGCGTGGTGAGTGTTTGGTTGCGTTAGCAGGAGTGTTAATTACTACACGAATTGGCTGTTTGTACAAAATGCCATTAAATGTTATGAGAATTTAAGAGGGCATGACATCAGTAAAACATAGATGTAGAACCCCCTTCCCTCCACTCGAAAAAAAGCTTCCAGATGCAAAATCAACCCATTTTAGCATCGCCTCCAGCGGATTCACTTGTGCAAACTTCGCGCAGCTAGACCGCAAATCGCAGCATGTTTGGTGCCCCGATGCCTTCTTCAACGCCATTATCGCCTTGCACGGCAACGAGCCCGCATACTGCGGGACATGATGACCGGTGACATTTTCTTATAGTTATTATTAACAAAGTATTATTAGTTGCCTATATTAACCATGCACAAAAATGGTGTTTCGAGTGAAGCCTCCATTTTACTTGCATGCTGTGTTTTGTTTACTCGCGCTCAGCCCATCTCGTACACAGCGCTCTCGCCATCACAGTCACACCCATACAACACACAAGGTGGGCATTAGCACCCTTCCCTTGTCTGCTGGCTTATCTTTTTTTTTTTGCCAGGTCAGATGACGTTGCACGATAGAGAGCCAAGCTAGCAGGCTGTAACACCGCCGACCTTGTTGATGTGTAAGGCTCGACATTTAGTCCAAGGGATGCGGGCCGTCAGTGCCAATAAATGCGCACAGCTAGAGCCTGCCAACATCTAGGCTTGCACTTATGGCACAGGTGTTTGGTGTTGTGCCAGAAAGCAGTGATTGGTTAGGAGGCGACGGGAGTGTTTTGTTTGTTAGTGAGCGTCGGTGTTGTGATTGTTTCGATGCACGTAACCGTGACTTGGCGTTGTTTTGTTGTGGAGTAGTGCGGCACCAGTTTCGCTTGTCTGGTTGGATTTGCCGTTGGCAGTGCCAAGGATTGCAGAGAGAGCGCGATAGAAGAGAGGACTTGCGACATAATGCTCATTGGTTGGTTTTTTGGCCCAGAGTGTTAGTGTGGTGTGGTTTTTGCCTAGGGATTGATGGAGGACGGTCGGTGGACATTTCAAAGTGTTATGTCGTCTGCTTTTGAAACCTTGCCGTTGTCACGGGAGTGGTGTCAACTCTGTGTTTTGTGCAGGCAGCGTGTCTGCGTTGTGTCTGACGCTGCGTGTAGTTCTTGTTCTGGATGTCGCACAGCTGTAACCAGAGATCAGCTATGGCCCGGTGCCGTTGAGGCTGATGTGTAACGTGCAAAGGTGCACTTGTTTGATAGTTGCAGGGCATGGCTGTTTTTGAAGATTTGTGGTTTACCGGCAGTGTTGTGCTTGTTCCAGTGGTTTTGCGGATCTTGTGGTTTGACAAGTTACACTTTCGAAGTGCACGACCGCCGAACTTATCTTTTGCTTGTAAAAAAAAAGATAAACAGTTGGCAAACGAGGGAAGCCTCATTATCAAGCGCCATTAAGCTGAATGGCAGCCTCTTTTTGTAAACGGGTGGCATGATGCTTCTGTGGCTGCCTTGATGGGAACAAGACACATTTATGAAACAATGGCTCTGAGTGTGTGGATTCCTTTGTATGCCAACTATCAATCAATTTAGGCCTAGCATCAAAAGAGTTGACTGTTTGGCGAATTGGTGCTTTAACATAGAAACCATCGTGGGAGCACAACGCAACACGATACGCAGGAAGCGACAGAGGGGCCTCTTCTGTCTCTTCCTGTGTGTCGTCTTTTTGCGCTCCCACAATGGTTTCTATGTCAGGCCTAACAAGTTTCTATGGCTTTTCAATTCATCTGAATTGCATTGAATCACAACAACTTGTTCAAAACTATTTACCAGTTACATCTTCAATGCTTTATGTCACTGAAATGCTGAATTACAGAATAGTGCTACACTATGACAGTTTCTGCAGTGACTGTACGCTTTGCTGTGTGCTTGTAGTATTGATAGCTACAGTGACTTGTAATTCAACAAAGGTTTGTGCTTTATTGGCTGAAGATGCACTAAATACTGTTCAGAATGAGTTATTACGTGGGAGAAATGATCCTTTGTACATTGGTAAGACATACCAATTGAACAAGTTTTAACTTCTGCCATGTATTTAAAATGCAAAAGAATACAAAAAGCATGTCAAAGGGACACTCTGCACACAGTTGAATGCCAAGCATCTGTTCTACTGCATATTTTTTTGTCAGTTTGCAATCTTCTGGCCTGGAAATTAACACGTGCTGCTCAATGTCCGCTTATTATATTAACAGAATGGACAAATCTGTGCCAGTTTGGCATCCAGCATTTGAGCAAACATTATATTAGTTAATGAGCATTTGTGGCTGGTCCAATGCTTGATGTGCCACGACAAAATGCCACCGTGTGAACTGTCAGCATCACTTCTAAAACGTCTTGCTCTTCTTGTTTCGCCATGAGCAGTGATAACCATGTGCGAGCGTTTGCTCTGTTACACTGGAATCGAACATGACGTGCACTATGTTTTTTATTTGCTTGGATTTCGGTCATTCTCATTCTGTGAAGTGCTTGTCAGAGATAAGGGAAGAGTGGAAAACATCAGCCATGTTGACAGACACATCGCTCTTGTATATAGCCGACCACCTTTGCTCACAGCTATGGCTGCTATTGAATGCAGGACTTAACTGGTGTAAACCTTCATGTTGCCTACGCTTGTACACATTGTGTGTCAAATTCTGGCTGGGATCTCCTAATGAAGCGTTCCATACTCATTTCAGTGATTCTGTATGCTGTCCGTCTAATTACGGAAATTGAAACTGCATATACTTCGTAAGATGATACAGAAGCCATATAGACTCAATGGAATGACATGCAGTACGCTTCAATAGAGGCATGCCTAGGATACCGCCACTATCAGTCAGTTAAGATCAGTAGGATTTTTTTTCTTTGACATGAAGGTAAAATTGCTTCGTTGCACTGTCAGTTATTTTACAATGAACATCCCCCAAGTAGCCCAACTCGCAATTTTGCACCAACAAAAGTTCTTCAGACAGCTCACTGAAGCTATAGCAACTCTGTCATCAACAGTAGATGCCTTTGTAATGCACAACTCGTTTATCACAAAAGAGTACAGAAGATATGAACTATAAAATGATGATGCCAAACGTATGTGTGTGCCGCAGCTTATGTGCTCGTACGTTTAGTCACGTATTGGATTTGCATAAAAATAGACTGAATCCAATAAGCTAATTGTAATGCCAGGTAAACATTTATGATGCCAAGGAGCAGTTGCTATAATCTGGAAGTTTGTATTTAATACATTCGGCATATTTTCACACCTTCATCAAGTGACATGGCACAATGCCCGGAGCTGTACGATGAAAACGCACTCTAAAATGAGTAGCTTTAAACTTTCCAATGTGAGTTCAACTTAAGAGAGAGAGATAAGCAGTTTCCAGCTTGCATCTTATGATGTGCCCAATATTTTTCAATAGGTCAATGAAAGTTGGAGAAAGAAATGAGAAACACTTATGCTTAAATCTGAAATTCGTTAATTGGTTGCAGCTCAACCAGAGTACAAGAGGAGTCTGCTATCGAGGCATGCTTGAAGAGTACGAGCTCTCGCAACCTTTGAGGTAGACTTTTGCTTTAATATGGATGTAAGGATATTTCAAGGTATGCCTGTTTAGTGATGATCAACAAGTTGACTTGATGACATTGCACGAATGCGAGCATTCCAAGCCGTAAAGTTCAGGGCACAAAGCACTTTATTTTGGAGCGAAATTGCTGATTACATTGAAAACTGTTGTTGCTCAATATGCTTACTATCCGGAAGGTCTATAAGACTAGAAACGTGGACGCACTTTGGGAGAGGCACATTTAATTATATTTGAACTATACTGGGTGTTGCAGTGTCCTGGCATAACTTCCCTGTTTCATTTCATTTTCATTGTGGTGAAATTGCCTGCGCCAGTGTTCTTCTAATGCCAAATACTCATCATTGGTGACTAAGCCCCTGTTTTTGTTTTTGCTTCTGATTCATCTGCAATGTACTCGAAAAAGAGGCAGAAGAAGCGTCTTAACCATTCATCAAATCGAAGCACAAATGTACTGTAATACCATCAATCTTTCTCGCTGCCACCAAAAACACACAACACACACACACATACATAATGCGCTAGCAAATGCAATAAAAAGAAAAAAAAAATGAATCTCAAGTTTCAAAGTGGTCTGTTTGTGGCTTCTTTTTCTTTGCCATTTTTTCTTTTTCTTCTTTTTATTTGCAAAGCAGTGGATGAATTCTGCCTGGGTATGACACCGGACTTGCCTCTCAGTCAGGTAAGTTTAATAACATTATGATCTAGTGTCATTATAACGATGCTGAATTAAGTGTTTCATGTATGTGCGCAATATCCTAGTGGTTATAGGGCAGTTGGATATTGAAGGTGGCATAGATATTTTCTAAGGAGATTTGACTATAGGAATGAGGTATGGTTGCGCACTGATAATTATGAATTCGGAAACGTCCTCTGCCCACAAAACTACACCACACTGGGTCTCTATGCCTTTCAGCTTGACAATGTAGTTTTCCAGGAGATGCCACTGTCAAAAAGAAAGCAAGTCTCTGCTATGAAAATCTGCTAATGCAGTCGACTGGCACAACTTTGCAAACTCTTTTAATGTAAGCCTGCACACGAGCTCAGATTTGGATGTTTTTGCACGTCTTTTACACAGTGGGCTGTCTTCACAGCAGAGTTGCACACGGGGCATAGCCAAAAAAAAAATTTTTTTTACAGTGACAGCTGTTGTGAGATCACAGCACGGTTCATGTGCGGGGCCGTAGTTGTCCGCCGCCGGTGTCCCTAACCACTATCGCTCGAAATAAGAAAAAAACTAAATTATGAAATTCGAACCCGCGTGCCAGCCTGCTAACACAGGCACACCGTGCGTGGAACTCGTTTCCGAATTGCCCTTAAACGTGCTTGATGTCTGGAAAGGAATAGCAATTATGTGAGTGACAAAGCGTTTGAGACCATAAAAGAAACAACCAGACGTCACACATTGCGAATTGCGTAACGAGTAGTGCTCTGTTGGGGGCTGGCTGGTCCCGACGAAGCAGAAGAAGAAGACGGCCGACGGAGACGTACGCGGCCGGCAGGGACGCCGACCAGCCCGTACACGCGGATTGGCGCGAAGCGCCGAAGAGAACAACAACCGCACTCCACGGTTACCCAACGCACACTGCTTTTATTTTACAGTCGCCTTGGAATCCGGATGCCAGAGCGGCGCCCCCTGGCATCCTCACATGTCATTCCGAAACCGAAAACCCAGAACACGACAAGTAGGTCGTACGGTACTCCAACCCATTACAAAATACTACAAAAGCTTGCTCTTGCTCACGTATTAACTGTGGCGCAAACCCACTTCAGGCATAATAAGTCTAGTGGATACCATGGTTCTCCGAAGAACGATGCATAGTGAATGCCGGTCAACTACACAAAAATTACGATTATGGCGTAGTGGGTACCCAGCAAGGGTAGCCTGTTACCCAAAAAGTGATTAGAAGAGGCTCTGAAAGGGTGCTCCTCCTGCTTTCGCTGTGACTGTGCTGCGCGTTCCGCGCAGGCGGGGCGTTTTTTCGGCAGGGGGGTTCACACCGATCCGACTGGGGAAGAGGGGGGGGGGGTGGCACAGACATTATCTTTCCTCTGCGACGTGACCATCGCTGGTAGTTTGGGGATATTTCGTTCATGTGTATCAATGTCCTGGGACCCCCCGCCATCCCCATGCGTATGCTTGTGGAGAGAGCAAGTAAAGGAATCGCAGTAAAGTAAATGACTGCTACCATGACCGTTCGCAGCAACAGCCTCTAATTGCACCATTGAATGGAACTAGTCTTCGAAAACTCATCACTGTGACGACCCGCCCGATCAGAGAAGACGTCGTTATAATCGTCAGTCTCTTGTTAAGCGTAGATGACGTAGTCCTCGTCGGGGCGAAGCGAGTGCATTTGCGAAGTCAAGGATGGCTCCGCTTTAATTACAATGCGGAATGAGAGGTATACGCAGAATGTTTTTGTACATCCATAATGACATTTACGTTTTGCTTAAGTTTGCTGAGCGAATTTCTTACTGTCAATGTTTGTTTTACTGCATGCCTATGGGAATGATCTTTTATGTTAAGCTTCAGCTGTCAAGCAGCCTTGACGCAGTGATAGCTTTTAGTCAACGTTTTTACTGCACGCATCCAAGCATGCTTGCGATATGTGCAATGAGCTTTTTTTTTGTAAGTTATGCTGCACGTTGGCAACATGATTTCACACCTAAGCGCACGAGGTCCATGATTTAGGAGCACGCTAAACGAGCACCGACATCAAATTTACTCATGTCAATATTTTTTTGCGTCGAGTAGCTATCGACCTCCTAGTGGCGATTCGCGACCTATAACGCAACTGAGGGATTAATGACTATTACTTTTATTGATTTATATCACTGATATCTAGCACAATTAAAAACGGGCGGCAATCGCGCCATTTTTAGCGTTGGGAGCGCTATGCCTCATGGACACCTCCAGACCGCGCTACAGCTGACCACTTCTCCACAGAGAAAAATTACGACAGGCCATGCTGCTCCGCAAGCGTTTTGTCTGCTAGGCCATGGCTAGGCGCACACATTCAGTCTTGCCTTGTTGCCGTTCGGCTAGGGTTGAATACGACAGTCTGTAGATTAGAATCGCCGCGACGTCGCAAGTGATTTTTGCTTCGATTGACCTTCTGCAGAACAGAAATTCCAAAATGGAAGCCGTTCTAAGTAGCAATAAGAAGGTGCCTGAGGATGCATGCTTCGGCCACGCTCGCTCGTGCGTCTAAATTAGCTACATTGGTGTGTGTCGCGTGCACAGCATTCACGTGTACGCAAAGGGGCCAATGGAATAAACGCACTAGCGGAGAAATAGAATAAGTTCCCTGCTGCAAGGTCCTATGCACCTCCTGATGGCCCCACCTATTCAACCTCTAGAGTTACTGTATATGTTCCCTACAGGAGCAGAGGTGCGCCATCTAGCCTGATTAGCAACCATAGTTAAGCGGCGGAGACTCGCTCTGTTTTTGCAGGATTGACTGATTGATATGTGGCGTTTAACGTCCCAAAACCACCATATGATTATGAGAGACGCCGTAGTGGAGGGCTCCGGAAATTTCGACCACCTGGGGTTCTTTAACGTGCACCCAAATCTCAGCACACGGGCCTACGACATTTGCGCCTCCCCCGGAAATGCAGCCGCCGCAGCTGGGATTCGAACCCGCGACCTGCGGGTCAGCCGCCGAGTACCTGAGCCACTAGACCACCGCGGCGGGGCTGTTTGTGCAGGACACTTGCTTAATTAAGCCTGGTACTAATCGACGAAGTGTGTCGCCGATCGCCAGTCGACTTGCCTGGCGTGTCAACGAGCGGCCAAAAAAGAAGAAGAAGAAACAAAAAAAAAAACAGCTGCTTTCGGGACTGTGCCAATGCTGTTCAAGGTCATTTTACAGCGAAAGCTGTTGTGAGATCACAACTCGGGTCACGCGCAGTTGCATGTTGTCCGCCGCCACCGCCGGTATCCGTAACCACATCGCGCGAAAGTAAAAAGAAAAATTTTGCACCAATGACACAGTGGGGAACCCGGGTTCGCTGGGTGCCAGCCCAATATTCTACCACAAAGTTACGCCGGTGCCTTTAACTTGCCAAACTTAGAATCGCCTTAGGCAGCCATCACCTAGCTCTAATGACACAGTGCCATGGGGCTGGAACCATGGTCCTCTGGGTGCCAGCCCAGTATTCTAACACAGAGCTACTCCGGTTTTTCTTTCTTTCTTTATTGCCTGTGTTAACGCTTAACTACTCCGGTGCTTGTGACTTGTTGTCAAACTTGCCTTAGACAGGCTTGATTTCGGGACAGCAATCGCGTTAGTACGACTTATCAAGCGTTTTGCAACAGCGAAAGAACAACCAGTCGTCGCACAATTCGATTAGCGCAACGAGTGGGCCACGCAATGCTCCAATCTATTACAAAAGTTTGTTCTTGTTTACCCACGTCAGCCCACGTCAGCCCACGTCAGCCATAATTCCTAATCGTCGTCAGCCACTGCATGGACAATTGGCACAAATTTCCTTGCGAGTGTTTAGCAGATACCACGCTTCTCAGAAAATGACGAAAAATAGCACAGTGAATGCCAGCCTACTACCCAAAAGTTTATTATTAATGCCTTAGTGCAGGCCTGGCGTTTTTTTTTTTTTAGTCTGTCCAGTAACGTAAAGCGCCAATAAGGCTTAGCGTAGGGCCAAATAGCATATACTGTCGCTGCCGCACGGTCAAGTGGCGCCAGCTATGGGAGATAAGCAACAACTCACAGACACAAAAATATAGTTCGTCCGAGATTCAAGAAGCGCCCCACTAAGCCTACAGCATTGTTTATTTCAGTGTGATTTTCGAAAATCATGCCGAATCCACGCAAATACTTCGCTGCAGAAGCTTAAGGACATGAATATAAAGCAAATATAATCACCAGTACGTAGCTATAACGGGCTACACAGCACACGACGTACGGTCCTTAATAGAATAACAGGTGGACGGCAACCATTTTCGGTGGTGCGGCCTGTGCACCAGCTTCTCCGCAGTGCATGGTTGCTAGAGACGTTGGAAAAACAAGTGCGCTACGCAGCTATTTACAGGTAGCATATTCAGTGACTCTAGACGCTGCAATGTGGGACGTCAGACAAAAGTTTAGACTTATTATGGGTGATAAAGCCCTTAACGTTTTCGAATGATTTTTAACATGTATTGCGGCGAAGCCAACCTATCAAGGGTATACTTAAATCTCGGAAATGGGCTCAGAGTGACCATCGCTGCAATGTGTGACGTCAGACAAAAGTTGAGCTTTATCATGGGTGATAAAGCCTTCAACTTTTTCGAGTGGTTTTCGACGTGTATTGCGGTGAAGCCAACTTATCAGGGGTGTAGTTTAGAAGAAGGCACAGAGTGACCGTCGCTGCAATATGTGCGATGTCAGAAAAAATTTGGGCCTTATCCTGGCTGATAAGAACTTCAACATTTTCGAGTAGTTTTAGACGTGTATTGCGGTGAAGCCACCCTATCACGGAAACACTTAGCTGGGAAGAGGGCACAGTCTGTGGCCGACGCTGCTAGAGTAACTGTATATGTGTTACTTGTTAGCGATGATATCTGTCTATACGCTACTCCACTTCGACAGCTTGTGGTCGTGTTGGCAACATACGCAGGATGAAAATACATCTTCGTTGCGCTTTTTCCGCGCTTCAAACCACACGGCTGCAACCATGCCCTGTCTGACGAGCACGCGTTAAATCGTGCTATTTTCTTTCGCCAATCTTTTGTGGGTGGTTTGTATCTTGGTAATCTCATGAAATAATTCGAAGTGGTGTGACGAAGATCAGACATGACGAGTGAGTGCTTTTCCTGGCTTCGGCGCCAGGGTAAGAATATTTGGGTCGTAGACGTCATTGCTACAAGCGCATCGTCACTAGGGATGGTATGCGTGGCATGTACCACACTGAAAACGTCAACGTTTATAATACGTTGGAACACGTAGCACTAGTGTCGACGTCACAGGGGCACTACATTTCACATTAAGCTTTCGTACGCTGTTTGGCTTTGAAACAAAATAACTTCCACGTGACGGACGCGATTCAAATTTCGCCAAGAGGGCATACGCACACTGAGCAATCGAATGAAGGGCACACCTCAGTTTTTCTATTTGATGTCAGTGATCTTTCAAAGAACCCCAGGTGGCTGAAATTTCCCGAGCCTCCACTACCGTGTCCATCATTATGATAATGCAGGTTTTGACCGTCAAATCCCAACAATTATTATTATCCCCACACTATGCCGCGAACAAAACAGTGAATGGAGATGACGACGTCATGGGGTTCCAACTTTTGCTAGGAATTAAAAATTTTAAGCGGCATCATGAAAACGCCTTAAGAGATAGCAGGCGTTAATTCAACAAGAGGTCCTAACTCTTTAGTTGACAGTGGTATGGGTGGTAGGATTGTGCATATATAACCGAGGGCGTCCTTTCTCTCAATTTTTTTTACAATGAGACGTGTCATAAATGAAGATGTATGACCGTTTGATGCAACGTGTTGTGACCGACTTAAGAGGCATTTCTCAGGCCATACAAATAGGTCAGAGTCAAGAGTAAGTTTGCTAATTTTAAAGAGAAGTTGGTGACATAATTTATCGTGGAGGCCTTGGCGAAGTCGAAAAGACACAGTCAGTGGAAGTACCTTTCTAAAGAATAAAATGGAGGCTATGAGTGAAAGGAAGAAGTTGTGTTTCGCAAGACACTGAGTTTTTGATTTGATTGATATGTGGGATTGAACGTTCCAAAACAACCATATGATCATTGAGAGACGTCGTAGTGGAGGGCTCCACCAATTTCGACCATCTAGGGTTCTTTAACGTGCACCCAAATTTGAGCAAACGGGCCTACAGCACTCTCGCCTCCATCGAAACTGCAGCCGCCGCAGCCGGGATTCTTCAATCCCGCGACCTGCGGGTCGGCAGCCGAGTATGCCTTAGCCACTAGACAACTGCGGCAGGGAAGGCAAGTTTTTTTTTTTTCGGTAACCACGTCATGCTTTCGTGAAAAATGAATTACCGCATTGGTGCTGTGCTCTGCAGAACATGCTTGAGAACCTTGCACGGAATGCTCGCGAGGGAAATGGGGTGGTACTTGAGGGGTGAATTTCTGCTGCCGGACTCGTGAATCGGGACCACCTTCCCGACCTTCCAGTCAGCAGGTAGCTGGTGGCAAATTATCCGGTTACTATCACATTTGTACCAATATTGCTGGGAAGACTGAAGGATTAATGCATGGACTGTTGGTGTCGAATGAAACGAGAATAGCGGTAAGTGCTATAGAAATGCTATAGTGGTGCCGTCCAGGCATCACCATAGAGTTTCTCACAATGGTATAAAGATCTATGCAAGAATCAGTCCTGTTTGGCGGCAGTAGCGTGCGTGATGACTGGATGGGGCTCACCAAACAATATTGATAATGCGTGTCGCTGTTCGCGTTTCATTTGACAGCGATGTTACTGATACCCCTTAATTCACGTATCTCGTAACAGTCACAAACACAGTCCCACCACGATTGGCCGTGAGGTATTCATCTTTATATCTTCCTCAATACTTTTGTTTCGTTTTCTTGCTTCTGCCAAGGAGTGCGTTGGCAATAATACCATGCAGGTGCAGTCTGACTGCAATGATGTGGACGTCGTTTCTACGAGCGAGCATCGCAGCGATTCTGCGTCGGATTTCACACGTGTTCTCCCTCTGTCGGACCAGTTCAAGCCCCGCCGTGGTGGTCTAGTGGCTAAGGTACTCGGCTGCCGACTCGCAGGTCGCGGGATC
Source organism: Rhipicephalus annulatus (assembly GCA_013436015.1). Taxonomy (NCBI): domain Eukaryota; kingdom Metazoa; phylum Arthropoda; class Arachnida; order Ixodida; family Ixodidae; genus Rhipicephalus; species Rhipicephalus annulatus. The sequence continues at coordinate 115,526 of WOVY01000304.1, read as the reverse complement.
GAATCCCGGCTGCGGCGGCTGCATTTCCGATGGAGGCGGAAATGTTGTAGGCCCGTGTGCTCAGATTTGGGCGCACGTTAAAGAACCTCAGGTGGTCGAAATTTCTGGAGCCCTCCACTACGGCGTCTCTCATAATCACATGGTGGTTTTGGGACATTAAACCCCACATATCAATCAATCAACCGACGAGTTTAACGAAGGCAACAGGCCCCTTCTTTTGGGCAGACTTCTTAATAATCATATCATCTTCTTGATAATTTGAGCGTTTTACTGATATATCTTCTTAGCCGTCAGTAGAAGTCTACTTTAGTATATAGGTTTGTAACTGGAACTTGAAATACCGCTGTAAGCAAGATTTGAAATTGAAATACCACAGATACCGCTATGAAGGCAGACCCGTTTTTTTTTTGTTCGCCAAGCGCAGACCACGCGTCATTTGGTCAACGCATGCACATGGCGGGCCTCGTGCACAGTTTCAATCGCACGAATTGAAATTCGAACTCGAGCCTGCGAACGTCATCTCTCATTGCGATAAAGAAAGTAATGCGCAGAATGATAAGGGCGGGTGGTGTTGACATTGCGTCAGCGATCGCGAGGGCTTCCAAAACTTTATTAACGCAAGTTACTGGCAGCGATAACCACCCAACTTAATTCCTCCCGAACTATTTAGCGTTGATCTTGTATTCATCCGCACGGCTGCTTCGGCTGCTCTGAAATGCCACTTGAGCTCGTCCATTCAACAAGCGCGGTCGCGCCCGTCAGTCCCGTTCGGTTTTTTTTTTGTTATTTTGTGCCATGGTTCTGAAAGGGCTGTTTTTCACAGCATGTGCAACAAGTTATGGGCCCGATTGAATGCAAGTATGTTTCTGTGGAGTGACTGTTGCGCTGACTTACAGTTTGCCTGCAGACCGTTGGATGAACGCCTCACCTTGCGAGTGGAACGCTCTCAAAACTTCTTTTCTTCGAGACGGCCGGGCACGACACCTTGATGTGTGGAGGCTTTTCTTTGGATTCACGGATTTGTATACACCACAGGGTACTGTCATGTCTGAAGGTGAGTTAATTTTCGTAGCGTAGCACTCTGTATTCTACTTAGCCATGAATGAATGGATGGGGGAACTTTATTAGGTCTTCCGGAACGCGCTTACGTTGGAACAGAAAAATTGTTTATCTGCTGCGTTATCGAGTCTAACGGAGCCAATGGAGCCGCCGTCAAACGCATTTGTTCCAAGACCGAAAGCGCCCTTGGACTGATTCGAAGAATTGCTAACAGGCACCGCGGAATCAGGGAGGACAATCTGATCCGGATTATCCACGCATTCGTGCTATGCCACCTCGCTTATACGGCGGCTATGCACAACTGGCTCGTGTCGGAGCGCAACAAAATCAATGCCCTAATCAGAAGAGTCTTCAAGCTGGCCCTTGGCATTCCCGTTCGAACGCACACGGAAGACCTCCTGAAGTTGGGAATCCACAACACGTTCGAAGAAATTGTCGAAGCCCAAGAGGTTGCACAGTTTGTCAGACTGTCTGGCACCCCAGCGGGTAGAGCCATACTCGGCATGCTGGGACGAAACCCCACGGTTGTCGGTCCTGACGCTGTGAAGCTGCCCAACGACGTAAGATCCAAGATCCAGATTGCGCGGATGCCGCGCAATATGCATCCAACCTACAACGAAGCACGAAAACGAGCCAGGGGTAAATCTCTGCTCGCCAGTGCCCGCTTGGACAAGGATCGAGCCTGCTTCGTCGATGCTGCTTCGTACATTCAAGAAGAAGCCTTCTCCTCAGTGGTCGTCGACTGTGATTGCAGAGTCATCAGCTGCGCTACCATCCGCACTTCTAATTCCAGCGTTGCAGAGCAGGTTGCCATTGCTCTTGCATTGACGGACGGTGTACATGACACAATTTATTCAGACTCCAAGGCCGCTATCAAGGCCTTCCAGATGGGCATGGTGGCTCCCCAGGTCCTACAGATTATTCAAAAAGTCAAAGACCTCAAAAATCACTCATTGGTCTAGTTTCCTGCGCATCTTGGAACCATTGAGGGTGCCTCGCTCAATCCCAACGAGGAGGCGCACTCGGCTGCACGAGGTTTGACTGACCGTGTGCCGGGTAACGCGTCATCTCCTGGGCGACCTGAGCCTCTCTGCTCGTACAACGAGATATGCAAGCACCACTATCTGTCAAGAAGACTGCTGCCTCTACCACACTCCTCGCTATGCAGGGCCCAAGCGGTTACTCTCCGACTGCTACAAACAAACACTTACCCGAGCCCTGCGGCACTGCACACAATGTACCCTGAACGGTTTCCAAGCCCGGACTGCCCCCTGTGTGGTGGTTATGCGGACTTCGAACATGTACTGTGGGGCTGCGCCTCTGCCGGTCCCCCTTTCACCCAAGAGGAAATGAAGCGACTCATTAAGGCCCAGGACCAGACCTCTCAAATCCTGGCCGTCCAGAGGGCCCGCGCGAGGGCCGTCAGGTTTAACGTGATGGTCCCCGAGTGGGCCTAGCCAGGTGACGCTGAGTTTACTCGCGTCTATTGTGGACCGAATAAAGTTGTTTCACTCACTCACTCTCTGCTGCGTCGCAGGCCCCTTGGACTGCCTATAACTGTTGTTCGAGTTCGGAGTTGGTAATAGCACCTTCCCATTTGGAAGGCGTGATGACTTCCCCCACAGCGTAACGCGGGGCACCGGCATGAATAGTGAAATAACAAAGAAAACTGAACACGTTGCGTACGCTGAATCGCGAATTGCTTCGGCGACATGTTTCAGCATTACGTATAACCGCTTCATTCTTGCAGAATAAATTATTTACCTGTTGAAACATCAATGTAGACTATAGTTTTCGTTCGTGTTTGCATGAACGAAACTATTTTTATTCCTTGACCTATATAATCTTTATTGGCCTTATAATCTTTATCGTGGACCATATAGCGGAGAGCGTCCTTGACATTGTAGTTTTTACGACCGACGAGCACATGGTGGACCATAGAGCGGAGAGCGTCCTTGACATTGTAGTTTTTATGATCTACAAGCCCAGCCGTAGAGAAAAAAAATCACAGCATATCCACGAAGAGAATAATGATGATAGGGGCGAAGCGTCCCTCCATCCATCCGTCCGTGAATGCGTCCGATCGCGTTCGAGAAGGCAGACGGCGCGCGTGTAACACCGACGAGACGCGAGCCAGGGAAGCCGAGCGCAAGCGTCTTCAACGCACCCGCCGCTCTGCTTTGTTCTTGCCCTACCAACGATCTGCCACGTACGGTGACTATCCAGGAAAATGAGAGAGGCACTCGTTCTCCGCGTACCCAAGCACAGCCAGCGCAGCAGCCAATCAGAGAGTAGCGGTACAGCGCCATCTAGAATGTACTCATTCAACGGCAGTTTGTATGTACTTATATAAGACAGCGCCGTCTATTATACAGTTCGGGATATACTTGTCTATTATACTGTACGGGAGATACTACCTTCTTTTCTTTCTCGTCTCTTCTCTCGGTTACGCGTGACGCATGACAAGGTTATACTTACAGGAGCTTCGCCTATGAAAAATTAAGCTCCTAAACGGCACAACCGTAGAATATCGCGCTACTTAGTGACGTTCTCGCACTCGTTCTGTGTTTGGGGGAGGCGAGTTAAGGCAGTTGCGAACGGAAGTTCAGTTATCAGATTAAGATAGCGCGCCGAACTCGTCGCCAACATCGCAGACGCGCTTCTCGGGCCCACTGTAATAGCCTCTCGTTGCACCCACCAGGTGCTTATCAGCACTCAGACCTTGGGACGAAATCTCCCATGGGTCAACTTTGAAATGCGAAGCGTTTCTTAGTAAACTTCGCCGAGTTTGGCCGTATCTATCTATCTATCTATCTATCTATCTATCTATCTATCTATCTATCTATCTATCTATCTATCTATCTATCTATCTATCTATCTATCTATCTATCTATCTATCTATCTATCTATCTATCTGTCTATCTGTCTGTCTGTCTGTCTGTCTGTCTGTCTGTCTGTCTGTCTGTCTGTCTGTCTGTCTGTCTGTCTGTCTGTCTGTCTGTCTGCTCATGAAGTTTCGCTCTCCTGGCTGTTAGGATAATGGGATCTATACCAACAATGGTATGACATAACATGACTGTACGACAAGCATAAGTGACTATATCATAACACGAAAATCATGCCACGAATGTCATGATTTAAATGCCAGGGTCTTGCTGCTCCTGCTGTGATTTCGTTCACATGACGTCGCAAAACTGGTATGGTATCACATGACTGCATGGCGAACATAAGTGACAGGTCCTCTTGTAATCATGAAATCTGTGTCATGTAAAAACATGACTGCATTGCCACGAATATGGTGCGCTCGCGGTCGTTGAACCGACGCCATGAACCGGACGGCCGTATAGACCCCGCTTTCAGAGGAGGCTGCAGAGGGCACGAGCAAGACCTTCTTTAGTATAGTGGTAGCGATCGGTCGCAGTGCCTCGGACCAAGGGCCAGGGGTGGCGCCAGCGAATATGGGCAACTATAGGTGGTCTTGGTATGATGGTGTTGGTGGTGTTTTATAGGTGGTGTTGGTATGGGGTGTCTTGACAGCCCCTTCCCCCTGCCCCGAATCCTGGCCTGTCAGTGGAAGACAGTGGCCCAGCAAGGGTGAGTTCCGATAACGTTAGTTGACGCCATGCCTCATCATAATGTGACGAGGCATGAAGAGACTTGCTCGAACTAGATGGTAGCGGGAGAGGGCTACGAGAAAGGGCATCGGAATCTTGTTTTTTTTCCTCATTTGTACACGACGTCAAATGCGTATTCTTGTAGCCGAAGGACCCAGCGACCGAGGCGTCCAGACAGGCTTTTTTTACAATGACAACCAGCACAACACGTGGTGGTCCGTTATTACGGTACCATGTTGTCCGTAAAGATATGGGCGGAATTTCTGTACGGCCTAAACTACAGTCAGACATTCCTGTTCTGTGATCGATTAGTTTCGTTCGGGATCCGTGAGTGCACGACTGGCAAAAGTGATTACTCTTTCTCGACCAGTTGTGTCACGTTGTAAGAGGACGACACCGATGCCATGGCTGCTAGCGTCGGTGTGCAGGCAGGTAGGGGCATGCTCGTCGAAGTGACCGAGGACTGAGTCATATGTCAGCGCTGCCTTTAGGGTGTTAAAAGTAATGTCACAATCGGATGTCCAAGAGAAAGCTGTTCCGGACGCCAGAAGCTTGTGTAGTGGCGATGCCATGGAGGCAAAGCCGCGAATGAAGCGGCGGAAATAGAAGGCAAGACCCAGAAAACTTCGTAGCTGCTTTGGATTGTTGAAATGAGGGAAATGCGTAACAGCCTTCACCATGACAGGATCTGGTCGAACGCCATCTTTACTAACACGGTGACCTAATACTATGATGTCTTTGCGGGCGAAATGGCATTTTTTTGTATTAATTTGCAGCCCAGCGTTAAAAAGACACGTCAGAACTTCATCTAGCCACTCAAGATGCTGCCGGAAAGTGGAAGAAAGAATGACGATATCATCCAGATAACATAGACAGGTTTTCTACCTAAGGCCACGATGAACGGTGTCTATCATACGCCCAAATGTTGCTGTAGCATTGCATAAACCGAAGGGCATTACGTTGAACTCATAGAGACCGTCGTGTGTTGCAAATGCTGTCTTGTTTTTGTCCGCTTCATGCATAGGTATTTGCCAATACCCTGAGCGGAGATCGGGGCTTCAGAAATATTTAGTGCACTGGAGGAAGTCAAGCGCATCGTCAGTTCGTGGCGTCGGATATACATCTTTGCGCACGATATTATTTAGAGCTCGATAATCAATGCGAAATCGTACCGAGCCATCCTTCTTCTCGACCAGCACAAAGGGCTACGACCAAGAACTTGACGATAGCTGAATCATGTCACATTTCAGCATGTTAGTGACATTTTCCTCGATGATATCGCGCTTCGCGGCAGACACGCGGTATGGTCGGCGGCGTACAATGGAATTACCCTATGTTTCGATACGGTGCTCTGTGACGGACGTGCGCCCGAGAAGGTTGGCCTGGACGTCGAAAAAAGCACTGTGTTTTTGAAGTAGTGCCAAGAGAGCCTCCTTTTGCACTGCAGAGATCAAGATTTATGGTACCAATTAAAGCAGTGATTGTCGCATGGTCTTCGTTTGCAACAGGCGACACTGGTACATCGTTATGAAGGAGCATGAGGGCAAGAGGTTCGGTGTCAGCAAAGCAGGCCAACCGGGTACCTTGAGGGAGAAGTGGCGAAGATGTAGGGTTACGGGCAGTCATCAACGCTCGGCTGTCACTAAACCTGACCAAGCTAGGGGCAATAACGATCTCACCATATATCGAGCGATCATATGGAGTGCGAGAAGCATATCCCCATTAATGATCGTATCGGACGTTAACGTCAAGACGTTCTCGTTGTCAGGTAGAATGGGAGAATCAGCCGCCGTGACAAAATGAATTTGGCAAGTATCGTCATCAGATGAATATTTCATAGACGTCATATGAACTACCCAATGATGGCAAGATATTATGGCCGACGCTGACGAAAGGAAGTCCCATCCTTGAAGTGCGTGTGGACATGATGACAGCACTAGAAACGGGATATGATGAAGAATGCAATCAATAAAAACTCTCGCTGTGCATACACCGACGGGCCGGACAAGTACTACATTGGCACACCGAAGAGAAGGTCCAGTATACGGCGTCTTCACTTTGCGCAACCGAGAACACAGTTCAGTACTAATGACAGAAAACGCTGCACCTGTGTCTACCAATGCTTCAATCCATACACCTTGAATACATACTAACATGGCATTTGAGGGCTGCTGCGGAGGAATTTAACTTGTCCTGAAACATGAAGCTTTCCCTCCCAAAGCTGCACGTCTTAGTTTTCCGGGCGGTGCCCCGGGTCGAGGTAGCTGGTCGTAGAGGCGAAGAGGAGGGGCGCATCGGTGACAGAGAGCAGCGACGCGGGAAACGAGAAGGATCGGCTCCTTCGAAGCTCTGTGGGGATGGCGAGCAGTGTTCGTACTGTCAATAGGGTCGACTGTTTCATGGTATTGGACCAGGCCACTCGTCTCTTTCATAGTAGTCGCAACCCCGCCTTTCGTATTCTCGGCGGCGTCGGCAAAAGCGGGATATATGACCACGGATTTCACAATAATAGCATACAGGCCGAGGTGGCGACCAGGATTAAAGGCGGAAGCGACGGTCGTGGTGAGAGAGCAGTCATCTAGCCGTGAATTGGAGACGTGTGGGGTAATGCCTGAGAAGAAGGCGCCAGCACCGCAACTTGTAAATAAGTTGGGTGGGGTGGGGTGGTGCTTGAGAAGAAGGCGCCAGCGCGGCAACCTGTGCATAAGTTCGCGTCAGTACAGGGTCATGCCTAAGGACTTCGGTAGACCTCATGGCGACAAGTTTTTTTCTGATGATGTTGCGGAGGCTGCTGCCAGGCGACGGCATGCAGGGCTCAAGAGGGGAAGGCACAGCTTGTGCTTGAAGTTCCTCTCGTTCGATGGTGCGGATCAATGCACATAGCTCGCTGTCAGAGGGTGCGCTCAGATAAAACGTGTCAGGTTGCAGACATAGCAGATAGGGTTCATAAAGGCGCTGACATGTTGCGACAATTTGGAAGACAGTAGTGGGGGTTCTGTACCGCAAGTGCATTGAATGCCGCAGCACCAATGCCTTTGAGGAGATGGCGCACCTTGTTGGTCTCCGTCATTGAGTTGTTCACTCGACGACAAAGGGCGAGGACATCTCCACTGTAGGACATGTACGACTCGCCGTTTTGCTGAACACGCTCCGCTAACTTTTAGATGCGGAAGCATCTTATACTCGCGCCTTGTAGTGCGCCGTCCGCACTGTCCGCACCACTTTTCGAACATTCGACAGCTGACGCGCGCGCATGCGCCGTCGCGCCGTCGCCCACCATCTGTGCCGCGCGCGCTTCTCCTTCGAGAAGATTCGACAGCTGACAGCGCATGCGCCGTCGCGCCGTCGCCATCTGTGCCGCGCGCTTCTCCTTCGAGAACATTCAACAGCTGACAGTGCATGCGCCGTCGCGCTGTATATATACTCAAGGTCGGCGCTCGCTCGCTCAGTTGCCGCTCGTCGGTTGGTTTGTACGGCGCGTCGACGTCCAAGGTCGCGTTGAAATGAATTCCAACGAATCCACAAACACAATGATCGACGTCCCTTCAACCAGCGCCGTCCTTTCGCATACGTGTGTACGTGTTCACTCTTTTAACACCCCCTCCTACAACCACGTTAACCAATTTAGCCATCGACCCAAGTAAGTCGCACTTTACCACCCCGTTAACCAATTATATGCTCCGCATCCTCCTCAGTGTTCCCCCGAGGGAAGCTGCGGGCAATTTTTTTCTTCGCAATGTCTGAGTGAATGGAAGCGTTCACCAAAATCTTACGTAGCTGGCATTTAAATGAGGCCCAGTCCAGAAAGTCCAGTTCATAATTAAAGAACCAAGTTTTTGCGACACCGGTCAGGTAAAAGGAGACGCGCGTGAGCTTCGCATATTCATCCCAGTGGTTGAGGACAATCGCGCGGTCGTACTCCTGCAACCAGTCATCGACGTCGTCACCACGAAGGCCGGCGAATACCGGTGGATCCTTCTGCGGCGTGGTAATCAAGCAGGAAGGAGGTGCTGTCGAGGTAGACGCCGTGGGCGCTGCCGCGGAAGAGCCCTCGTCTTGTGACATTGCCGAGGTCGGTTGGGGCAAACGGCGACCGGAACGGAGCTCCAGGGGTGTATTATAGTTAAAGGCATAAAGACAACGGTAGAGCGAGAGGACTGGGTGACCGGACAGCACAATCCACCACTTGAGAGACAATTTTCAAGCCTCCAAAACTCTTCTCTATTCAAACTTGAGCCGAACCCCCTCTGCCAAGACCCAAGCGGTGATGATGAGTATTTACAGGTGAGAAGGCGAATAATATAAATAGTGCTAACAGTATGCATAGTGCTCACTATATATATATATATATATATATATATATAAAGGAAAGAAGAGTGTACCTAGAGGCTTGTTTTTTCCGTGTTTTGACACAATATTAATGAGATCTAACAGACAATAATGCCAAGGAAAGTATAGAGGAAGTTATTAGACCGAATTGTAATGTAAACGTGAAAAAAGAAAAGTGGGTGAAAAGATAACTTGCCGTGGGCAGGAGCCGAACGTGCGACCTTTGAATTACGCGTTCTATGCTCTACCACTGAGCTACCATGGCGGCCATCCTCCCAGCCACTTTATTGGGTATATATGTGAATTTTAACGTGGGAGTGTCAGTTAGCACCCTCAGTAACCATGGCGGCGAGTGTGGCACACTCTTTATGAGCCTGTGTGGGGTGTGGCACCCTACCTGAGCCTGTGCGGCACCCTACCATGCACTGTATTTTGAATTTTGTTTTCATCTCTTTTACGTGAAATTTAAATTCATGCTAGGACAGCGCCCTTGTTCCGGAGGCACGCGACCGCAACAGGAAAGACAAGAGTGCAGTGGTAGGATGGTTTTACCCTGTCTGCTCTTCGCCGGAAATGCACCAATAATACATTCACAACGAGGCCCCAACTACAGAAAAGATCCTTGGCGCGGTACGAAGGATCTTCAGTAGCCCACGACATGGGGCTACGGAAGCAGCTGAGTGCCGGAACGATGCACAGGGTTCGTGGGCTCTGCAACGGCGCGAGGTTGCCGCTATATGTTTCCTGAGCTGCGGAGCGTGTGGGCAGTGGGCCACTGAAGCCTCTGGTAACCACCCACTCGTCGCACAATTGACATTTTGCAACGCCTGGTGTTGCTTAAACTGTTTTACCATGCTATATTGCATATGTTAAAGTAATTTTCTGCCGACACATCGCTTCTACAGTACCTTTCGCGAAATTTCAAGTACCGGAATAGCTTTGTGAAAGAATACTCCACTGCCACCGAGAGGGCCCGGGTACAAATCCTGCTTGACCCTGTTTTTTTAGGGGCAAAGCTCCCGATGGTCTAGGCTTGTCCATTGGCATTGTATGTCATAGCCCTCAAAACAACCAGGCAAATGTGCCCAGACCTTGTCTTGGCAGACTTCAGGCTAGATTCAATACCACAAAGCTGTAATAAATGAAGGCGAAACGAAATTCACAGCTCAACACTATATACTAGCTATGACCGATAAACATTGCATATAACTGTACACCACTTGGCACTTATTTACATGCTTGAATGGCCAATGTCATGGCTGCTTCACGGCAACACCGAACCATCCCACTGCTTCGTCCATTTATCATCGTTCACTTCGTGGAGATGCCATGATTTTTTCTTTTTTTTTCCCCCTCTCATCATCTGCGATATGAGTTACCGGCACCGTTCGGTGGCACCGCAGATAACCATGCCACTGAAATGTTCTGTTTCGATCTTCAACAGCTATCGCTGTAACGTATCAATGGTTCAGTCAACAGTAGCTAGGGCTTTGGCACTGCCTTTTATTTCAGCCTGTTTCAACAAAGCACGCAGTTTGTTGCAGCTAAACAAATTAGTCTCTTTTTTAGCACTCCACACTGACAGCACCGGCGAATGATTGAGCACGGCTTCACCCGCGGCTCTGCTGCAAGCATCTTGTTGGTGCGAGTGAGTGCCTCTTCTCATTTCCGTGGTGGAGGCCAATCGAGGTGGATCTCCTGCATGGAAAGCGGAATTCAGGAAAAGAGAAGATGTCACTTCGAGGGTATACTTTGTCAAAGCGAGACAAGAGCTTAACAAGGTAACGTAATGGAGGTTTTCAGACTAAGCGTTCGGGTGCCGGGTGTTTTTGTGCAGTGCGCAAAAGCTCGGTTCCTTCAGAACCATGAACTGAGTTACGAGTCTTACTCAGACTCTTGGCTTGATCAGAATCCGAGTGACTCATCCCGGTGAGTCTGGTTGAAGAAAATTTTTGTGAGTGCGAGACCAAGCGAGTCTGGCTCGAAAAATATTCGTGTCTGAGTCATAGCGAGTCCAAAGTGCAAGGTATACTTCTTGGGCGAGTCTGAGGGAGTTTGGACTTTTTTTTTGCCGACCTAAGTTCAGAGCACATAACCAGGTTTTTACAGCTGAATGCTATAGGTGCTACACCGCCTAACATTTTGCGCCCTTACAAACTACAAAACGTAGGAAAAAAAACGACATGAAAATAAGTGATACAGTGAGTGCTTGTTGTAAAAGTCTACAAAAGCAGTGCAGCTTCAATAGTTTATTAAGGCTACACGAATGCCATGATGTCTTTTTTCTTCTCTTCCTCTCATTATTATTCTCAGATTCTTAGTCTTCTTCATGTTTGTCGTCTAACGGAATTAAACAAATCCTGAATTATCTAAATTATCAAGAGAACAATAAACAGATGTCTGTGACATTATTGCATTTCCATTTTTTTAGGAGCTCATGAATACAGTAATTAATTTACATTAGAGCAGTGCAAAAGCCACAATTTTCTTCAATTTTGATTTCAATGATCCCCATGTCTTAATCCTAAACACACACTGAGCCAATACCTTATTAGGTACCGCCAACACAATTGTGGATGGCGATCGCGGCTTTCTGAAAACGCACGACGGCTCCGACTGTCCGCGGATGTCGCTTTCACACCTGTGTCATTTACTTGTGGTGCTCGGCGTGCTCTGAGGAACGTCTAGATTAACCGGGTTGGGACCGAATGTGACCGAATAATTTCAGGTTCTATGACATTACACAGTGCACGTGCTGTCCGGGACCACAAAACCTGTTCAAATTATGCGATTTCTTGAATTAACAAGTGCCAAATTTATGAGCTGTCACTGTACTGCTATATCCTAGTGTCTAAACAACATATATTCAGTATTTGTAGTATAACCCGCATCTGGATGTTTACAGGAACGGCACATAAGGTATAATAGATAGGCAAACCGAGGTATACAGACAGTTCCACTGTTAAAGGGAACAACTGTGTGCAGGGCATGCCTGAATTTTACTCTCTTGCAAGAGCATAGTGCCTTTTTTTTGCATAAGAGTAGTAGTGGTTGACAGCTGAGACTCATTTCGACAGAACAGTGCCATACATAAATGATCAGTCTGTATAAACTTCTCTTTAGGGGACCAGTATTACGACGGGTGCTCATTTGAGTGTTCCTTCCAACAGTGGACCATACTGTACATATAAAATTCACGGAACACTTTTTTTTTTCTTCAAAGGAGCAGCATCAGCCCTGTATGTGTGCTTATAATTTGTGAATATGTAAACTAATCTTTGAAACCCTAGCCTCTAGCCATTTGATCTGTACGGTCAATTAACAAAAATGATTGCACCCGAATTATCTATATGCACGCAAACACAACATGGGCATTGCATACCTCGACATCCAGTTCCAATATGTCCACGTCTGCGTTGAGGCAGCTTCCCAGCGAGGGCACTGTCCTGCCAAAGTCGCCGTGGATGAACTCTTTGATGTATCTGGGCACTTTTAGTTAGGGGCCTGGGATACTCATACACTCAAGCCTTATTTTAACAACAAAGCTGCATCCCAAACGAAAATAAGTTCGTCATATTTTAAAATTCGTTATAAAGGCATATTCTTAACACTGTAATTCGTCATAACTAATGATTCATTATATACGAGTTTGCTATATTGAGGTTTGATTGTACCTGCGACACGGACTGTCCTTGTTTCTCATTTTTCATATCTACAGCAGATGCAGAAGGATGATACCTCCACTGATCACCTTGCATGCGACACCAACAGGATGGAAACTTCATTAACATATGGGTGTCTAACTGCTCGATACTCCATGATCCACCAGAGCTAAGCGTGAAAAATTTTCCACAGAGGACAATACTGAAGACACAGTCACAGCATATAGGTTCTGTCCACGTCTGCATCATCCTTTATTTTAACTTTTTTTTTCTGCACTTAACACTGGCGCGTCATAGAATCTTTATGGCTGAAATAGTAACGCGCAATGGCCGAGCTCCCTTCCTTTTCCTAGAACACAGAACTATTCCTCATTACTCATTGACTGTCGTGAGCTCCAGAGTTCACCACAATGCAGTGTGTTGGTGAGATGGAGTCCAGCGTCCAATCACCAGCTCATCTCAACGGCAGAGAATTACTAAGTGCATTCACGTGAAATACTAGAGCAGATTGAGTCGTACGACAACAATCGGGGGCCAAAAAATTCGTCGACACGAATGATATTCGCACCCATTGGCGTGCCTCGCACGTGGTCACAATGAAATGTCTCGCAATGGATCTCATTTGCAACTAGTGCACTGACACCATCATTTAAAATATTCAAGCGCTAGCGTATCTTATTGGACCCTTTTTTCAGCGTTTCCTCGTCATGCTACTTCTGTTACCAAGATAGCAGCGTTTCAAGATGTGTTCATCTGGAGTGTGTCTGTCTTCGAAGAGCACCGACACAAAAATTTTGCACAGTGATATTTATTAGTTACAATACGTAGCTTACGACCTACCTATCATGGCTGGAAGTCTCGTTTGTGCGAGTGCACAGCGGTTATTTATTTAGAGATGTTTCTAAAGCGCTTTGTCTCAATTTAAGTTTTAAATAGCACCGAGCCAGGCAGAAGCATTTCCGAGGGCAAAGTGAACACAGCTGCTACGTGACCACGCAAAACGGCAACGCGCGTGCTGCAAGCGAAAGCTTGCTTGAGCACGTGCCAGCAACTAGCCAACACAGACTCGAGATGTCCGAATTTTTACGTTGCCCCCGCATCGATATCAGTGTTGTGGGGGGCTTTGCATCTCGCCGAGTCGCGCGACGTACAATTGAAAATGAATTTTAAATGTGTTCTAGGCTGTATTTGCCAGCGATGGCTTGTAGATGGTGTGTATGTCTCTACAAAAATCCATCTTTCTAACTATAAAGTTGTGCCTGGTTAGCCATATACAAGAGGAAAAAGAAACGGCGAAGGAAAGAGGAAACTAATACGCTTGCACGCATGTCAATGTTCATCGCACACGCTCTGAAGGTTCCAAACTACAAACTGTTAAAGTATGTTTTAACTGTGACCATCTCGGCTGAAGTACACAGCAATCCATAATCTGCCTTCGGGACAACATTAACGTGCAGTGCCAGAGGTAAAAGCCCGGTGCCCACAGCACTGTTGTCGTCAAGGATACGTGCCGGCCTGAGTGGTGATGTGGAGGTTGAACCTGTGTCCCCCATCTTCGCCGTCCTCGAGCGGTTCCAAGGACATCTCGTAGACCGTTCGTTCACGTTCCGCCAAGTTTCGCCTGCGGACACAATGCACCATACGGAGCTTTACCGACTGCAAAAACAGTGGGATTGCCATGTTTGGTGACACGATCGTTCAGACTACTCGTCATTCTTCGTTGCACACCAAGATTTTAGCGCACAAGCATCGAAGTCGTGAATTTCGACTATCTTCCTAGCTCAACCTTTCTTTAAGCATAATGATGACGAGAGGGTCAGTAAGCACATGACTAACAATGCTTGGTTCGGCATCATAAACTATACAAACGATAAAATTTAAAAACAAATTATGGGATTTTTTGTGCTCCAAAACCAAGAACCTTTTCCCGCTCTGTCACACTTGTGTATCTAATGTTGCCCCTTGCCTTCCTTTGTCAGTATGGAGGAGAGAGTACGAAGTGTAAACACGCTGACGCTAAAGAAATCGGTTCTGTTGTAGCCTTGAGAAGACAGGTCCGCTTGTCGACACGTCAGCTTGACACAGCCCCTGTTTACAGATTTTTTATCGCAAGTTTCCATCTTCACCTTCCTATCGTTTTTCGGAAAACCAATGTGAGTCATGCTGTCGTGGGAGTCATTTTGCTGCCATCAAAATGTGGATGCTGTAAGCGAGTAATCGAACCTGTGTCCTCGAATTGGCAGTGTGCACTATAGCCAACAGATAGAACGCTTTTGAAACGGCTCAAGCTGGAATTTTAGATTCTAGTTTCGCTGACCGTCCGGCATGTGTGGTCAGCCAACTGACTGATTAGAAACGTTTGGGAATATTTACGTGAAATTTTTGAATACTCGATTCCCGTAAGACATTTCATACAAACACAAATAAACAGATAAATGAAATGCCATACAGTAACAACATTTTCATACAGTTAATCTACTATTGAATTTTTTAGTGCCCGGTCTATATCCGATCGAAACAGATAACACCTTGAAGCTCTATACAACATTATTGCTTACAATGAAGCAAAACTGTAATGAGCTTGTTTACAAGGACGCCTTACCATTAATGCAATGTTATTATTACAATACCTTTATCAAGAACTTACCTTCTGTGTAAGATAAAACTTGGCTGTAATGTGGTTGATTCCACTTAATAATTATAAATACCAGTCTACCCTAATGTAAAAGACACTGACCGAGCCTGGCATACAATGCTCGTGGATCAAAACGAGACAATGCGGGACTAAGTAACATGCATACTTTCGTTTCCACTGTTTTAACTTAGGGTCATTCGGTGCGGTTATGACTCGAACGCATAGACCAGAACCAGCACTATTTTTAGAGATGAGATTTGTCGCGATGTGACGTGGTTATCTCGAGCACTTGTGCGCACCAGTTGTTATACACTCAAACCTCGATATAACAAATATGGATATAACGAAATATCGGTTATAACAAAACTAGTGAAGAATAGTCTTGCAATAGATGTAGTGTTAGAAATAAACCTGTATAAAAAACTTTCGGATATAACGAACCTATTTTCATGTAAGATGCAGTTTTGTTTTATTGAGGTTTGAGTGTATTCAGAAATGTGTTGCATTTGAACCCACGAGTACTGTACGAAATAAATGCATAATTTAACCGCTACGAAATGAACAAAGTACCTGTGCAGAACACGAATGGGCGTCTTCTGCTTTAGCGTCACATTCTTGAGCTGGGAGATCACGGCCGTGTCGTCGTCTGTGAGTCGCCTGTCAGCGCAGCATAGCGCCGTGTACGTTTTTTGCTTCAGCTCTTCACCGTCCTTCAGGACCTGCGTCATGTCTCTGGAACGCAAAGCGTGTTGCGAGCTGAACCTTTTGATTTTGTCAACAAATTCAACGTCTCAACATCGAAAAGACTGTTCTCATGCGGGAACAACGTTTCTTGGGGAAGATGTGGAACTACAAAACCGAAATGCATGACTGTTAGCACACCAGACACAAGTAACAATGGAAATTTTCACACGAAACCGTTTTACACTGGATTCTATCAAGACTTCAGTGATGTCATTTCCGTCACTGACAGGGCATCGGCTCTGGTGCAGCGAGAGACATTCCAGCAGGCAGTGGAACATACGCTCAAACCTTGATGTAACGAACCTAGATATAACGAAATATCGGTTATAATGAAGTAAACAAAAAGTTGCAATACATAGTAATAATAATATACCTTTATAACAAAATTCCGGATATAACAAACTTATCTTCATATAAGGTTCAACTTTGTCATGGTGATGTTTGAGTGTATTTGTGCACCCATTGCTCCAACTGCGAGCTCTAACTCTTGCATATCTAAAGCTAAGTGCAACCAGACCACAACCGGACCAGCTTCCCAACACGCCACAAAGCTGAACCAAAACGAACTGCTTCAATGATGACAAGTCTCATTTCCATGTTATGCCGATTCCATACTAAAGAGGTATCAACTATGCATTTTTTTCATTTTCCTTGCTCAAATAAATGCTCATTTTTTTCTGAAACTAAAGGAGTTACAAAAAGACACAGGCAAGAGAAAGGTATTGTTAGATTTTCAAGAACTTCTTCTTTTTTATACATATACATTGCTACGTTAGCTGCACGCCTGTCTTATAAGGTAAACATAGCTTTCTCATAAAGTGTGTTTGCCCATGTGCGGCTGTAACATCACCGATTAGTTCTCCGAGAAAAGTGTACTTACAACGTGTTAATGAAATGTACATCTAACAGTTGAAATGCCTCTCTCCCACTCACATTTCTCATGTGCGTCTTCTCAACGCATTAACGCTGCGACCAAGCAAACTGAAGCTGTAACTGAAATGAGCCGCAGACTGCTGTACTCTTTGCAAAGTACACTCATAACCTGGGTATAACAAATCTGGATATAACAAAATATTGCTTATAACAAACCTTTATAACGGATTTTCGGATATAACACTCTTACTTTCCTGAAAGATGCAACTTTGTTATGATGAGGTTTGAGTGTAACACAAACGTGTAGGAGCTCCGCCATCATGGGCTTCGCTCGACTGCCAAGCTTTTAGGTGACTCGGAGTCTAGTGATGCTTTACTTATATCTCTGCAGCAAACGAACGCTGAAGAATTTGATGAAGTTCACAAACACTCACTTTGAGACGACCTGCAGGTTACTCACGCTGATGTCCTTTGTGCTTGCGTTGATTTCCTGAGAAATCACATCGAAGCGCCAGGATAAACTGACTGCCGTTGGAGCAATGCAGGAAATACAGCGAGCACACACATGTGAATGCTTCAAAGAATTAAAGGAAGTATTGCCGGAGATAATCGATCAACCAACTGGTTATCATTGTGCAATGTGTAGATGAAATGAGCAGTTATTATTACACAGCTATAAGCCTAGAGCCTTTTTAAGGGCTGTAGCAGGGGTATTTTTTTTTAACAGAAGTAGTTATTGTTGAGCCACTAAGGCAAATAAATATATAAATAAATGCAATCAATTACTAATGCAACTACAGCTTCTATACAAATTCAGAACGTTTATTTTTTTTATCTCAAGTTACTAGCACAAAATATGTAGATGAATGCGAACAACCTCCCTATATGAGCGAAATAAAATAACATATAATAAAAATTCTCGAGAAAAAAGAAAAGCAGACATTCCCCAACTTACAAATAAAAACTCTGCAGAGAAATAAAACAAGACACAATAAAGTTGCAAATATATTGCTATTGTCATGATACTTTATATTTACAATAAAGAACCAATGTTGAAGCATTGTTAATTATTTATGTAATATAAATTACATCAACTATAATTCGCTTCAAAACTGCTGAAGAAACTAGCAGAATACCTGGCAAAGAGCAGTGGCTGTAAGAATGAAAATAAGAAAAATGCAATGAACCACTTGACACCTTAATTTCTCTTGAAAGAAAGAACAAGATACCTCTGAGAAAAAGAAAGGACTTGAATTTAATCAGTAGAAAGAATCTTTTACATAGACTTCAAATGTGTTAACATGCATGTTTGAGACTTATACTACTGCACAGAAAATCTGGGAAAGTGAATTAAAAGAAGATTGCATAAAGCGCACAAACCTGAAGAGCGATACCTACAGCATTGAAGCGATCAATTTTACACATCAGAAGAAATGAATGGATTCTCGCAGCATGTGCTAACGGCGTCAAACGAAACCCAAACAGTGGCAAGCATTAGCCACGGTATTGTGGGCACCACCATGTCATTACAACTGGAAGGCTCAAAACATCCGGCATGGCAGTACTGCACACATGTGCGCGTGTTCATAGTGATAACTGCATAGCGCATCCTATACCATTGTGAATGCTTGCTGCTGTTACAGTTTCATTCGATGCTGATCGCACAGTCTGCACCTTTGCATACGGAATGACTCACAAATGGTAATTAAATGAATTGCTTTCAATCAAGTGAGAACCTTTTCGATGGTCTCCATGTCGGATGTTGTGAAGACGGCCCTCTTCGCCTTGAATATTTCCAGGACAAATGGCCGCCCTTGAAGCGATAATGATAAGTGAATAGAAATTAAAAGTTCACAACTTCTACACAGAGAAGATTATACTCTATTAGGCTGGGTAAAGTAGCACTGGCAATCAGGGTAATTAAAAAGGTAATTGATTGATATGTGGGGTTTAACGTCCCAAAACCACTATATGATTATCAGAGACGCCGTAGTGGAGGGCTCCGGAAATTTAGACCACCTGGGGTTCTTTCACGTGCACCCAAATCTGAGCACACGGGCCTACAACATTTCCGCCTCCATCGAAAATGCAGCCGCCGCAGCCGGGATTTGAACCTGCGCCCTGCGGGTCAGCAGCCGAGTACCTTAGCCACTAGACCACTGCGGCGGGGCTAATTAGAAAGGTAATTAACTAGGAATGAATTAATCTTACTGCTACTAATTATCAATTAATAATACCAATTTATAATTATTAATAAACAACAGTACAACCTTTATATTAACAACACACAAATGATTAATTAACTAATCCTTAATAGGTTCAGGGGCGGAGTCATCTTGGATATTTTTTTTATCTTCAGTGATCTTGAACAAAGTGCATAGGCTTATGCAGTTCTTTCTGCTGATTTCAAATATGTAATTACTTTTCCTGTAATGCAATTTGTTCCTGAGATAACTTAAGTTTACCCCCTATTGTTTAAGGCTACTATAGAAAAAAAGTGCTTAATTAAAAGTGATATTTAAGATATGGCGACATATGCTAATGACTAGAGATTGAAAGTATGCAAAAGTTTTCTTGTTTTTTGGCATTTTTCGGTTACTTTACAGTAAAATGAACTTTCTATTTTGAAAAGCATTTGGAATTTGGAAGGATTTTGATCAGTATTTAATTGAAAAGGCTTGAGCTCTAAATTCTGCTGCCATACTTGCATTCAATGCATGTACAGGTATCTATTACAAAAAGAATTATTGTTGTGCCTCCCCTAGCTGCAGAGCTATGGAGGCCTCAAAATTAAAAAGTCGTAAATTTACTTTTCTGAGAAAAATAGAACCACCCAGTTTCTTTTAAAAAACGCCGATCACAGTGTGCATGTTTTGCAATGCTCATAACGGCGCTCATACATTGGTAGTAGAGCTTCAGACACGGGTGCTGGCCAATTATAAAGAAGCCTCGAAGTAGGTTCCCAATTTTTTGCAGGTTCTGCATTGTGCTAGCACCATTAAACTGGGCAGTCAGACTGACATTGCAAAAAAATTACCACTTCCTGGTGGGTGAAAATTTGCATAGAGGTAGAAAATACCTGCAGCATGCCAATCCTAAAAAATGCATTTTTTTTTGTCACTTTTCGATCCGAATGATCAGTCTGCCCCCTAAATAAGTTAAGTTTATTAACAAGAGCAGCACCATGCTCTATGCACAATTTCTTCCCCAAAATTTTAAAGTAAAGATTAATATGATTCGAGGCATTCATTTGATTGATATGTGGGGTTTAACGTGAGACATTCATCCAAACTTGTCTTTCTTACTTGTCTCGTGTGCTCAACCATATCAGCAATTGATAACTATATTAACATATTTGGTAGGACATCCAACTGCCATTTTCGACATCTGGATCACTCAAAACCAGCCACCAATCCCTTGATTCTCAAGCCACTCGGTGGTGCGTATATTACCTGGCAACTAAAGCAAAATGTTGTAATTACATACGCTTTTCTCCATGCACATAGAAAGGCAATGAAGCAAGTGACTGAAGTTCCAAACTCAAATAGCAAAAATTAAACAGAGATCGGCAGACTTCAGTAGTGCCTCTTCTACTGAGGTCATTCGCTGTTGCAACAGTTTTTTTCACATGGCTTGCAACTCCAATTTTGAAAGGAATCGTTTCCTACTGTAATACATCTAATGCCATTCTCAAACCTCAAAATAAAGAGCCCAGATATAACGAAATATCGGTTGTAACAAAGTAAATGAAAAATTTTCCTGCAATAGCTATAGTTAGGCATATATATTTATAACAAATTTTTGGATATAACAAACTTACTTTCGTGTAAGATGCAACCTAGCTATGACGAGGTTTCAGTGTATTACCAACTGTGATTGCTGAATTTGTGCAGCAGTGTCACCAGAGTAATCAGTATCACTTATAATAAATGAATCTGGGCTTCCTTTCTCTCAGAGTCGTTTGAAGAATTTTTCAATTACTTGTCTTGTTTTTTTAGGGGGCAGAGGGGGGCATATTTACATTTTTCCTGCAAATGAAAGTCTCTCATGTTCACCATGTTCACTAACAGTGCGTTTGTCATTGTATTTGCATGGTTAAACGTTAAAACCAAACGTACATTGACGACATAGCGAGTAACGTTATTAATACACAGGCAAGTGCATAATTAACAGAGTGGTGACCACCCCGGAGACTACGTCAATATCGGTAAATATAGGCTTTTATTCACA
This sequence comes from Rhipicephalus annulatus, assembly GCA_013436015.1. Lineage (NCBI taxonomy): Eukaryota > Metazoa > Arthropoda > Arachnida > Ixodida > Ixodidae > Rhipicephalus > Rhipicephalus annulatus. The sequence goes on along the minus strand of WOVY01000304.1, from coordinate 94,380 downwards.
GTTGGGCATAATCTCGTGGTACGGTATAACTGAAGTTATTTTTTGGCCTTCCCTTCATGGTTCGGTGACTTTTATCATAATTATGGTATGAATGAAGTTATTTTTTCTGCATTCCCTTCATACTTCACTGACTTTCATAATAAATATATTTCCAAAAGTGAGAAAATTTATTAAACTCTTTATACTTATGAGCATCTTTGCAAAAGTAGCGCCAATTTTTCGGGGCTTCTTTTGGGGTGATTATTTGCTTGCAGTGACATTTTGGAACTCGGCTGAAGTTTGTGTGGAGCACCATGTCTTACGCAAATTATTAAGCTCAAATGTTGCACAAGTACATAAAATAAATGGGAGAGAGGTACAAGTCCTACCTCTTCCCAGCATCCGGACGTCTACGTCTTCCCTTCCGGATGACGAAAACATGATTTCTGAAATGTTGGCAACAGCAACTAATCACAACACTCGCCGAACGTCCTGCATTTCACACAATGTTCGGAGTGTCTGGTACATCCTTATGACGATACCAAAAAAAAAAAAGGCACACTTTTCTTTTGAGTTGATCTAGACTAGGTCTTCAAGGACACTGTCAACAATGACATTCATGAATGTCACTACACATATCATTCCTAGGTCAACATTGTACATGAGCACTACATACAGCCACAGGCTCATCGTGACCAGTGATACCGGCGGTTTAAGTTAAACGGCTATGGTTTGAAGGTTCTTCATTCGTGCCTCGAAGGAACCAACTGACGTTGCATCGTTTTGGGCTATTGAAGGACTGCTCCGAAATTCTACCTTAATTGGTTCTGTGGAAGGCGGTTTGTTATTGCCCACAACGTTTGAGGCCACAATTTCTTTGTCATTTTAAGGCAGAATCGATACAGAGCCAGTGGCTTGATGCTGCATCGCACACATTTGAGAACATCGTTTCATATCTGTGCTGTTTCGTTGAAGGACAAGTTCTCAAAGCCTGTTATGTCCACTCTTTAGCAGTACTTTGGATTGCACCGTCCTATTCTTTCACCAAGAAACAATCTGTTAGAGATAACGAGGACCTCACAACACCACACAGCACCTAGCTGATGTAGGTGCATTCATCAGCAAATGTATGGAGGACGCGGAAATGTTGGAGAAAGCTATGTTCTATTTATGTCCAGGAACATAATCCCCAAATAAATATTCTAGCCTCCAGTTAGTGTTGCAATATATGCAGGCACGAGATAGATTAGAAGAATTATGCAATTGTAGTAGATTTTGCTCTTACACTGGAGCCAACATCGCGAAACTTTCACTGTTGCGTGTACATCATGTAGCGCTGTCATACATGTAGAGTTTCCACACACTGTTTAGGTTATGAAGCTTTCTTAAGCTAATAGCTGTTGACAAAGTGTCTTTTACTAACACAGCTTAACCTGGCCTTAATACGTGAGAATTTCTTGATGTGAATGTTGTAGGTACTGCACAACAAATATAGGAAGAAAAACAGAGATTTGCTGCACTGTACCTTGCACATTTAGCATGAATGAACTCGCCCAGATCAAGCTTTTTTTGGCTTGAATGCTCAAACCTTGATATAACAAAATATTAGTTGTAATGAAGCAAACGAAGAACAGTCTTGCAATAGATATAGTGTTAGGGATATGCCTTTACAACATATTTCCGGATATAAAAACTTATTTTCGTGCAAGGTGGAACTTCATTATAGTGAGGCTTCGGTGTATTCACTAACAGTAAGTCAAACATCTCTCTCTAGCTGCATTTTAAGAGTCGATATTGGGCAAAACAATGACACTTCGCCAGACTTACTTTCGTTTGGGATGTGCTTGGTGACCACGTCGGTGATGAGCTCCTGTACGGACGCTTCCATGATTCTCTTGCCGTTGAGAATCCAGGGTGTCTGGCTGAGAAGGCGCGAGTACTTGCAGTAGCGACCTGTATGTCGTGCGGCAAGTTGTCAGCATGCGTCGGCAGGCATCGGAGTATGCGAAACTGGTTTCTATGAAGCGAGCCCACTAGAAGGCTGCAACTGCCGGCTCATAAACATTGGTGCTAAATGCAACAAACTCAAACCACCAATGGCAGTTTGAGTGCCTCAGTGCTGGCAGACATGGGGCTATAGAGCCTAAGACCTTTTGTACCAACTTTCTTCTTTTTCATTATTTCTCCTTTATTAGTTCAACATAAGTAAATGTCTGTCTTCTCGTACGAGCGCCTCTCCTCTCTGCGAAAGTGGACGACGGGTCTGATGACTGGGGCCAGCTACCTACGTCGAGACCTGCCGGACCCAGGTTCCCACTCATTGGTATCAGCACAGAATTCCTGCTAACCATCGGGTCGAACAAGAGGAGGCAGCAACGAGACGTGGCTAGCTGTGAATTTCTAATCACTGGTGGAAACGGTGGGACGAGGGTAGCCATGAGGATACAATGAAGGTGAGCCACATTTGTGAACGGGAATGAACATGGGAGGCAGCGATCACGTTTATTTATGCGTGCTCGAGGTTGTTGCGTACACTGACAAAACAATTCCCCTTTCTATAACTCCCGGTGTAGCTTTTAATGCACTCATCTCGACAAGAGAGGAGAGAAAGTGCTTAGAAGTGACACTTCACTCATTCTCGACAAATTAAAAAACTTTCAGCAAAAATAGTTTCACGAGGCGATGAACTCGCTTATTGATATTGTCAGCCATGTTCCTCTTCGCTGTGATTGACAGACCTCAAGTGTGCAGTGTCCATCACACCACAGTTATTCTACTTGCCGACACTGTGTGATCACCCTCTTGCATATGTGTGACAGCGATTCAGCTGTGACGTACTTGACATTAAAATAAACTAACAGAGAAATGTGACTTTTTCACCCATGATCAATATTATCAGGTCTGACAGTTCCATAAAAATGATGACAGGGCAGTAACCACTCTATCAGTACTACATTACGTAGAAAAGATACACTTAAATGAGCATGCCAATATGAGCTTTATTATCTTCGAAGTCCTCCAGACATGATAAACTGAGAAGTACCAAGCCCCCCTATTTTACAAGATGGACACCACATGCCAGAATTTGTACGGAAAGCACTGCCAGTGTATCATAAACTAAGAAATGTTCTGAGTAACATAGGCAACACCAAGGCAAGCTTGACTTTGTATGACCAAAAGCCAACTGAAATGATTACCTAGACAGACTAACGTACCTGCAAGGTAGATAGGCGAGTGGACGCAGGAGACTTCAACTTTGGATTCGACTTTTGGCGGTCGGTCTGGCGGGCATTTGTACAACCTACAATGACACGTGAAATCTCGTTGCAATATCCACACTGTTGCAAAAGATACCTTATTGCAAAAACCACTCATATTTAGTCATATATATATGGAAATAGTGATATTGGGCAAGAACTACGCCAGGAAGTGGTGTCACAAGCATGGGGCTTACGTCACCTACCTTCAAACATGGAAATTTAAACTGGTTACAATACTGCTGGATGAACATGCCGTATAGTGATCTAAATAAAGCTATGAATAGTATCACATGTTGCCAAAACAGGTGCAACGAAAAACGACTCCCGAATGCTCTCGGCAGTGTATCAAATGAATGCAAGATCGCAAAATACTGGTTAACAATCCAAACATGCACGACAGCCATTTCTCGACAGCTTTTGCTGAAAATTTCCTCGAATAGAAGAGACCGTTGCTGTGTGCATTTTTGTTTTAAAAGACCATGTGCAGAAATTCACACCATCTTTGCAGTCAAGCAACACCAAGCACCACCCACTTTCTGAAGTCTTCGTCCGAGATCTTTCGAAGCGCGTCCAGCACAGCACAACGTGTGAATATCTCGCGGCACTGGTGCTGTCGGCAGAAGGAGAGAAAGAAAATAACTAACTGTGATAACTATTAACGGCTACCTGCCCTGCCACTTGAGACAGCTTACCTTTCTCTGCTTTCGGTTTGGAAAGGATTCGGGGAACTTCCTCAGCCTACAGAAGAATGGAGACCAAAATCACCAATGGTAATTGTTTGTGCTATTGGCTGTAATGTTAAACCAATAGCCCTGCTGTGCCATTGGTCCGCTATTTCTGATACAGTGGCTGTTTAGATGCCCAAACACAACACAGTGGTGACACAGGGAAAGAATAAACAACAGTAGCCAAGGATTAACCCCATCTCTGTTCATTACGCCGGGCTTTGATTATATGGCCCCAAGTGCACGCGTGTGAATTCAAGCCCATTGGTGTCTACACAAGTTGAAAAAAAGTGAAAATACACGTGTCACACAAGTGGTGTTTATTTTTGTGCCATTTTTAACTATAGATACGTCTCTCGCCACACAGCTACATGAGCAAGGCTCAGTATTTTTCCTGCAATACAGAATTGATTAGATGCAGCCCACATCAGGAGTAAAGTTAACGATGATGACAAGAGTAATCTCTTGTCTTACATGATAGCACGAATTCGAAACACGACCAAGAAAGAAAGAGGACAATTGCTGCGAGCAGTATTTAAGGCTATGAGCCAACTAGGGCTGCAATAATTTTTATTAAGGGATGCTTTGGCAGGATTAAATACACTGTTCTAAGACCCTTCGAGGAAACTAACATCTTCAGCCTAAACTATAGCAACAGGACAGGTGCAGAATGTGCGAGCTTACAGAAACTCGCACTCCTCCTCAGCATTTGGCGACGGGAACGCCACTGAAATCTGGAAGCCACTCGCGGCGGAAAACTCGACGCCCAAGTGGTCGGCGAACATTGGGCTGACGATGTACTTCCACACTTCCTTGGCGCTGACGAATTCGATGTCGCTGCACTCCTTATAGGATTCCCTGCAGGAGTGAAAGAAGGCATGCAGCAAGAAAGAAACCAAATCAACAATATGAATAAAAGAATCGCGGAACATTACAAAAGACCACTCGGGACATTAGAAGGATACCGCTTCACTTGACTGCAACACGACCATGACTGTAAGACGAGGAATGACTTTTCATTATGTCTAGAAAGATGAAATTGCATGTTTTTTCCTTCTATGTATTCCACTATCCAACTGTATCGCCAGTGTTCATTTTAGGGCTGAAAAACTAGAAATGAACTAGGGTTAAATTTGAGTAAATACGGTAACAATCGCGAGTTAAGTGTGGATGAAAGTCTTTGATTTGGAATCCTAAATAGCAGGGTAATTTGAAAACTGACTGATAGCCTGACAGCTGAGACCAACTGATGTACAACAAAAGACAGTACACAATAAACAGACACGACAGAGCCCCATGTTTGTCATTCTTTAACGTTTTTTGTGAAACCTAATTATACATCACTGCCAAAGTTGACACCATTTTCTTCATTCATTATTTTGCTTTGCTAGCGACACTGGGGCCAACTCTAGTTAATCTATTGAGTTGGATACAGAAATTTAGAGGCATTCTGCCCAGGCACACAGTAAACTGAGTGCAATAAAATTTGCTTCCTCGAATTCCATTGACTGCAAGAAGTGAAATTTCCATTAGAGGAGCCAGATTATTGCTTTTTTCTCAATCTCGCAAAAAGCAGCGAACAAGTCTTTCACATATGAGCCACTATGTTTACAATGCAACAAGCATTCCAAAAGAACCAACCTGAATTTTTCTTTCAAGTGTGTCACCATGGCGTGCTAGAAGTGCAAAAAGAAGGTCTTGGGTAACTGCAGGGACACCTTAAGGCATACTTTGTCTTTCAGAAGCACTCTACGATAGACCACTGCCTTAAATAACTATAAAACATTGTTCAACATAGCTCAATAAACAAGAATAGTGGAAAAACCTAATTGTATTGACCTCCCCTTGAACTGGGGCACAATCATGCAGAACATTCACTTTTGGCATTTGCGACTCGCCAAGACCTGTGCAAATGTCACAAACAGTGAGGAAACATGTAATGTGAAGGTAAACTTGTTTGACAGAGATCTGTCCAACAGGGTAAAATTTGACGAATAAAGTTCGGTTATGAGTGCCGCTTTATAAGAGGCACTCATATGAGACAAATGGGTATAAGAGACACCACAGTGCCTGCAGTAAAAATACGGGTTGATAAGAAAGTGCAGACAATGTACCTTGGTTATAAAAGGCATCTTGCATGAAAGACAAGAACTGCTGCCCACAGCATGCCTCTTATAAAGGGGTTTAACTGTAAACACACTTGCCAGGCACGTTAGATCTTCAGTTTTTTTTTATTAAAAACTGGCTCTACGTTTTCAGACCCACTCAGTCTCTTCTTCAGGGGATGATTGTCCCGCCAGCTTATAAGATTTTTAGTGGTTGTTTCCTTTTCCATCTTTGTTTTTGTTATTGTTACTGCATTGTTTTCCCAATTGGCTCCGGGGATCACATACATACAAACTCGGCAGGGTCTCGGTAGACTGTTTTATATATACAGGAGTTGTTTGTACATGCCAAGATTCTAAGAATTACCCTTTGGTGTGGCTACTTTCTGTTTGGATGAGCTGGGCAGTGTCGAAGTGCATGCGATGGCCCAGCTTCTCGCTGTGTTCTGTGAGAGTATTTTGTGCTGCATTGAAGGTACGCTTCAAAGCTCCCGTATTCTTTGTGAAAAGTTTAATTTTTGTCTTGATGATCTAGGTGACGTGGCAATCTGTGCAGGGAACTTTGTAGACTAGCCCGAAGAATTTTTCCTTTGGCAGCCAGTCTTTCAGTTGCGGCAAGAGTAGTTCTATTGTTGATGCAGGATAGTGTGTTACCTGAACATTCTCCTTCCTCGATACCCTCGACAGTTGCTGGCTTATTCCCAGGATGTAAGAGACTGTGATGCAGTAAGGACATTTGAGGGAGGCTTCACTGTTTGTGCCACCCTTCCCAGGCGTGCGGAGGAGTTTTTTTCAGGTATAAACCACAATGAGCGTATATTGATTTCATTAGCATGTAGATGCACTTTTCCGATGAATGCAATACTTGTGTCTCTTAAACAGCACACATTAGTGACTTTTTAGCTTTTTTTCCATACAACTTTTAATCTCTAATGCCTTAGCACACGGATGGGATAATGCACAGTGTATTACAGTGCTAGTAATTTTCCCAGATCTATTGGTGGACTAACTGTCCGATTAACTGATTGGCCAACCAATCTATCAATTGAACGATCAACCAATTTAGCAATCAAATATGACTGACGTACTTACCTACCATATAATTAACCAAATTAGCAACCAACCAATTGAATTATCAACCGACCGACGACCGACTGACGTGCCTACCGACTAATTAATAAAATGTTGCAGGTTTATTACAACTCATAAGACATACATAAAAGGGTCCCAAAGTGCATGATTACAAACGAACTAAGTGGCAAACATTCCCACAGAATTAGTCGCATCAGCCTGCTAGGTGTGGTGGATAACAAATAAGCTTCTGATACAGTCTACTTTTCCTGCTTTTTCAGCAATAGCATCAAGGCAGATGTCCTTGAATATTTTAATACAACAGTAGTGGTGAATGGTAGAGTGAAAAAGACGTAAGGACAGAGATTAAAAACTACCGCTTCTTATAACATATACAAATAGAGCAAGACAAAAATGTCATGTTAATGCCGACGCAGGCTGTTTCTTGCCTGCACTGGTTACAAGACTCTACAATCTGCCAACTCACATGACGAAGTTCAAGCGTCACGGGCACCGACAGCTGGAATGTGAACTTGGAGAAAACACAGCCACTCTCCTTGACAGTTGCTACAATCTGGAAGTAGAAAAGAGACAATACTGTGCTACAGGCTCGAAAGCCGCTGCCCTGCCTCGGTGAATATTAATACTGTAAAGTTGTTCTGTAGGCTTTGTGATGACGGAAAGGTAAAACACACGAAGCACATGGCGTGCAATGCCTTGGATGCCTTTAACGTGCAAGAGATGCTACAATCTGGGCAGTGGCCTGCAGCATCAGTGTTAATGATAATTAGCAAACAATAAAGCAAGAAAAGGTATGGGGAACTCTGGAGCTGATGGAGAAAACAACACAGTAACTTCTCTTAACATCTCCTACACTTTCCCTGGCATTGTTGTCTCCTAGTTCTCAATAATGTCGTGTTTAACACAAATTTACACTTTCCCACAGCACCCCGCCATGGTGGTCTAGTGGCTAAGGTACTCGGCTGCTGACCCGCAGGTCACGGGATCGAATCACGGCTGCGGCGGCTGCATCTTCGATGGAGACCAAAATGCTGTAGGCCCGTGTGCTCAGATTTCGGTGCACGTTGAAGAACCCCAGGAGGTCGAAACTTCCAGAGCCCTCCACTACAGCGTTTCTCATAATCATATGGTGGTTTTGGGACGTTAAACTCCACATATCAATCAATCTATCAATCACTTTCTCACAGCATCAATGTAACACCTGTATGTATGAGGGGGTGGATCGAGGGCTTTTCTTTACAACCTAATGAGACCAACAGACAATGCAGCAAAGGAAGGTGTAAGAGACATTATATGCGGTACAAGAGACAATAACTGTAGTGTAGTAATTATGACTTGAAGGGCTCCTAAACCACCTCCAATAATGTTTTTTTTTAACATTTCAAGTAAACGCCTGCTTCGTACACAGAATGCCTCAGTATCAAAAGTGCCAAATAATACGCAAAATTTAACATCACAAAACTGCGATGTGATTACCAGAGACGTCGTAGTGGAGTAGTCCGAAAATATTTCTTTTTTATGTTCTTTCATGTGCGTTGACATTGCACAGTGACACGGGCCTGTACCATTTCGTCTCCGTCAAAATACGATCGTTGTGCCCGGGATTGACCTTATGACCTTCGGGTCAGCAGCGGAGCACCGCAGCCACTGTACCACCAAGCCGGACCAACAGCGCGAAACAAAGCAGTGCTACGAGCTGCGAGAGCACCACAAATTCTAAGAAACAATCCCTTCTCTTCCTTCGCCTTCTCTGTAGTATTCAGCTCCTTGATGTTCGCTGTGATGTCAAGTTGTCATCTGCTAGTTGTCTGCAAGACCTGTTTGTCTGCCTGCCGGTACGCACGCTCTCAGCTTTTTCTCCTCGCACTGTGAAGACGAGCACTCAGCCAGGAGGAGAGACGAGCCGACAAACCAAAAAAGAGCGAAATGAGCCAGAGACTTTTTTGTATCGCCGAACGAGTGTCGCTCCAACTAGTGTGGTGTCGTTTTGAAATATTACCACAGCTACGTAGTCGTTATGGACTCGTGCGCAACTGCAAGACCACAACTCAATTGGTCTATGTGGTCTAGTGGCCCTTCAAGCAGAATGGAATCAAGGTGGATGAAAAACCGACTTTGTTCTGGTAGGCACCGAACCAACAACTTCCAGTTAACAGGTCTGATGTTATAACGGTTGAACTAAGGTGATAGTCACTTCTCTATTTACATTTCTTGTTTTTGTGTAACCTTGGGAGTGTTGCCACTGTGCACAGCTAGGACGGCAAATGAGCAACTCTATTTTGCTATATGGTGTCACGTTTCACGTGATCTTACTATGTGCTGGCAGCTCATGATCAGATCACTTGCTAAATTCAGAAATTCATTTCTGTTTATGTCACAATCACTCCAAAAAGTTAAAACATGCAAATTGTGTATCTTGTAGAATATAATCGTGGTATATGACAAAAGGTTGCCCTGCTCAGCATAAGGTAGGAAAATTGGTCATCATGCAGCGTCATAATCACAACAGTACCGGCACCATCATAATGACATGAGCACTAGAAAATGCACACTCTTGCAAATTCAACTTGAAAGGGCTAAGCTGAAGCATGCAATGTCGCTCTAGCATGGTCCAAAAGTATTTAGTTTGAATTTTCAACACAACAGCAGTGCCAGTTACAGAATTCACTTTGGTTAATGCGCGACACTTCCTCACACCTGCTGGAAAGATGACTTGAGGTGTTGAATCTCGAGCAGTCCATAGCAAGCAACGCAACCGGTGTCATTTTCGCTGTTAACTCCATCTTCCTTGCCGAAAAGGTCACATTTTTCCGACAGTCCGTCTTGGCAGGCATTGTCGATGCTCGCCGACTCGCTGATGACTTCGGTGGCCAACTTTGGTCGCTTCGGACTAGGTTCTTCTGGTGACTTTTGGTTTTGAGGTTCCGATTCACCGTTGCTAACATCCTGTAATAGAGCAAGTTGGTGAGCAAAGCCCGGTGCATCATAATTTGACACTTGCAAAGCCTGATCTTTTTTTTTTGTTCTTAGCAAGAACCTCACCGTAGCTAGAGCTCATCGATTCGATCAGTAGTGCATCGAACAGTGACGTTGGAGACATTGAGATTACCGTTTCAAGCTCTGCATCTGAGTTTTCTCTACGAGCACAAACACATTTGGTGCGAGTTACCAATTGTCACTTTTGGTGAGGGATTTGGCTAATTTCACTTTCGTTCATTCATTCGTTCAGAGTTGCAGACAAGAGCACCCAACACAATATGCTTCTAAGCGGCAATTTCATAAGTTTTGGCAAATGAAAGTTTTTTTTTTCTTTCTCTTTCCACTACATGATCTAATTTTTATGCGTTGCGGTTGCGTTTTTGAGAAGATGTGCACAATCTGTGCACACTAGTGACCCGCAGCGGTGGCCTAGTGGTTAAGAGGCACGTCTGCTGGCTCAAAGGTCACGGGTTCGAACCCCACCCGCATCTCAAGTGAGACAAAATGCTAGAGGACCATGTGGTTAGATTTAGGTGCACGTTAAAGAACCACGGGTGGTCTAAGTGTTATGACCACATTGTCTCTCATACTCATATCGTAGTTTTGGCAAATAATTCACACTAGCTTTATCACTAGGCACGCAGTAAATGCACACACTTTTAATTAAGGTATTTCACTTCCTTCAAAATATCGTGGCCGGCAGTCGAACCTACGACCTCGTGCTCGGCAAACGAGGCGGATCAAGCGAAGTGCATTTACTGAAAGTGCGGCCGCTAGCTCCTCGAACTTCTTGTAATTGTCGTAGTATCGCTCGCCGGAAAAGCGCTCCGCGCAAAACTTGCAGCATCCGATTTCCTTGAGGTGTTCGAGAACGGAAAGTCTGTCAGTGTCCGCCAGCTTTAGAGGCATATTAGCACTACTGACATCCGCGATTCACAGAATTATGTTTCTCACGCCGACGTGACAACCGCGGCACAATTTTTAATTTCACGTGTGCCGTGTCGGCTTGTTGTGTGCTCTGAGCGGCTATTGTCGGCTGACGTACAAACAGATGTGCCAAGTAAATACACTTTATCTATCGATCTAACAAATCTAGCTAAGCAAAAGTTATCCCTGAGCAAGTTTTTTCAATGCTTGAACAAAGTTCTCAATGAGCACTGAAGGACTTTGCCTTCAGTTTTTCAGTAAAACTTTTTAATCTCAAAGGCTATGTTTTGGCATTATAGTCTGCAAGCTTTGACACCAGCAATGTCAGGCAAGAAATCGTTACGTGAGCAATAAAACTTTGTAAAATTAGTTTAACTTACACGTTATTTGTTTAATTACATTTGCACGAACAAATTCTAGCTGACTTATACCTGTATTTTATACTATACTGAACTCCCACGACTTCAAAAACAAACGAGGCTGCCGTTTACAGTCAAATCGATCCGCAATTTAGACGCTAAGCAGACGCAAGATGGCTGCGCGCTTCGTGCGTGCGAGTGTGTGCAGTTGCGTTCGCCTTCAAGCGACCCTCGCGGGCTCGGCGAGTTCCCGTGGCCTGTCGACGTCCCGGGCGCTCTCGGTGCGAGGCACGAAGCTGAGCGTCGAGCGGGACGACGAACGTTGTGCCGTCGACGACGACTTCTACGGCATCTCGGGCGACCACGGTGTAGTCAGCGTCGACAACCCGCTAGGTGATCCCCACGAGAGAATTCGCCGTTTCTCACACCTCACGCGACGCCGCGACGCGAAGGTTTCGGACGAAACCGTCGTGGCTGCCGACTTCGGCACGATCCGCTACGACCGCGACAACCGGGCCCGGTACCACGGGCAGTACGAAGACGACACGCTATTGGACGAGCTCGTATTGGATACCTACAGCGGGGAGTCATCTAAGCCCGGTCGTGAGGCCCCGGATAAGGGTGCGAACAAATCGGAGCTGCAGGACGCGCGTGAAACAAGCATTTCGGCGAGAAATGGAGCCAGAAAAAAGAAACGGTCGCGTGACAATGCCGAGGGCGCGACGCCGGTTTCCAGTGACGTTCAGGACTCGTCGAACGCCGCGGTGAAGTTGCCAGGAGAAGTGGCACGTTCCCGTTCTCCTCGAGCTTTGTCCGTTGATGATTGGCAGTTGCAGTTGTCCAAGAAACGACCGTCTGCATCGGCAATAGAAAAATGCAGTTTCAGGTCCGAGGAAACAGGCTCCAGTACGGACTCACTGGCACGTAGCAGTGAACAGAGCAGTACGCTTGGTAGCGACCACATGGAAAGCGCTGTGAGGGCGTTTTCGCCAGCCAAAGCGACTGCAGACAGAAGCAAAAGAACTGCAGTGCATGCCAAAGAGCAAGGCGGCAAGGAATTGAGCAAAAGTGAAGCCTCGTCTTCGCTTAAAAGCTCTTCGAAAAGTTTTGTGACAACTGCAAGAACAGCTGAGGAAGAGGACTGCGAAAGTTCAGTGTCCAGAACCAGAACGAAAGCACCAAAAAAGCCGAGGTCAAATGATATGCTTGAAAGTGATAACGTAGGAAAGGCGGCGCGCTCCTTCCGAGAAAAGCCAACAACAGCGAGCGCTGAGTTTGAGCTGAGCCAGTCATCATCTTCCACCATCCAAGAAAGTTCCAATGCTTCCCAGCGCAGATCCAAAACCAGAGTCAGGAAAGCGAGTGGCGAAGCGATTGTCGACAACTCAAGTGTCCCAGACACAGGCAATCCTACAGCTTTCGAGTATGTCCGCAAGCCGCAGCAGTTCAGCCTCAAGCTCGACAGCAAGGGCTTCTTCATTCTGAAATCAGAGGTTAAGCCTAACCTAGCCTTTATGCTACGCTCTGAGGTGGTAGATGTGTTGAGGCAGCGTGTCCTGTACGATGGCAACGACGTACTTATTCTAGACAAGCCATACGGCATGATCTGCCATGGATCTGCGAAGGGTGTCCCCGACTCTCATGTGCTAGTACGTCTGTTACCGGACCTCTCTGCTGCCCTGTACCCAAGGGAAGACATAAAGCTGTACACTGTGCACCGTCTGGACCGCGACGTGACGGGCGCCATCGTGCTGGCAAAGACACAGCGAATGGCAGACATGCTGCAGACACTGTTTGAGGAGCACAACATCTCTAAGACTTACCACGCGATAACATTCGGGGTGCCCGACAATGACTGTGCAACGATCGACATGCCTCTGGCGGAAGGATCTGTTGGCTCGGCCAAGCGTATGGTCATCTGCCCGAAACTGGAGCCTGAGTTCGAGCGGCTCGTGCCGAAGTTCTCCAAGACATACGAAGCGGTCACGCATTACCGCGTGCTGAGCTCCCATGGCAGGGCAGCCTACCTGGAAGTGAAGCCAGTGACCGGGGTCAAACACCAGATCAGAGTGCACCTGGGGTTTGGGCTGCGCTGTCCCATTCTGGGCGACCACAAGTACTCGCACCTGAGAGAGCTGGCTCCACAGAGGCTCTCCGGAGACCTGTTGGACAGGCTGAACGTGAGGCAGACCAAAGTGAGGCACATCCCCATGCACCTCCACGCCAGCTCGGTCATGATCCCTGAGATCTTGGATGGCAGGAACTTACTGGTCAGGGCACCACTTCCGTACCACTTCTTGCAGAACTTGAAACGACTCAAGCTTCACAAGCACTGACCTGCTGGAAGGAACCCCATTTTGTACATACATTTAAAGCAGTGCTGTAGGAGCACGTCAGTAATAAATGACTGTATGGTTATCCCAACTGACATGAAAGTCACAGTTTTAATCGTGGCTTCGATGGCTGCATTTTGATGGAGACATCGAGCTATGGGTCATGTACTGTGTGGTGTCAGCTATGGCGTGCCTTGTAATCATATCACGTCGTGGTTGTCGCATGTAAACCCCAGATATTATTAGATGTTTTCACAAAGTGGTGAAGATATAAGAGTAAGGCTTGTCTGCCGTTAGATCCAGGGGGCTGCAAGCGGTAGCAGCAGGCAGGTTGGGATATTTTCATTTCCAAGTTCTTGACTGCTGTTCTGGTTTTGTCTTTCCACATTGTGAGAACTTTTTATGCTAAGATTGCTATTACAGTCATTATTCATGTGTTTATGGCAATACAGTTTCATACCTAAAACAATAACACAAGTTTTTAGGAACCATATTTGACACAAAATTCATAAGAAACTCAATGTGCTCAAAGTTCTCTTGCGAGAGCAGTAACCCTTGGACCCGAAACGGCACCTATGTATCTATTGTTCTTCAGTACCTGGCAAATGGGCTTGGGTTCTACTAGACAGTTGCACCTTGAGTGGCTGGATCCTGTTATTAAAGCAACGGCCACCTACAGAACATTAGACCCGGACTTGGGTTTCAAAATGAGTTTTTTTTTTTCTCTCTTTACTTTACAGAACATTGTCCATTTCTGGCCCGTATTACAAGAGCAACATGCTGTCTCTAGGTAACACATGAACACAGCTAATGTTCACTCAATCTTAGAATTCGTTCTGATTTACATGTATGGCACCATTTGCTGTGTTGAATGACTATACCATGCAAAGAAACAAGAAGTGATTAGATTGCTCCTAGGTTTGGGGAAAAATGTTAAGGGTCTCTAATTAAGGGCCATGTTGCCAAAAGATTATTTAGACTAGATTCTTTGAATAACTTTACAAGTTTCCTTGAATTTTTAGAACATTTTCAAGACTAAGATACCCCACATAAGCATATAATACACTAATTTCACGCAATACACATATCCCTTGGAGATACATAGCTGTGGGCGCTGAAGGCAGTTTGGCTGAAGAAACATAGCATGTAGTAAGACTACCATGTGTTGTATCAACTTGCACGGCTGAGTTCTGTCTTATAGATGAAAGTACAAAGTATTTTGATGTCTTAACATTAAGTTCAATGTTTCTGAAAAAATAGAGAGAAATAAATAAAATGAAGAGACATGGAGGTTAGCCTAGAAGAACTGGTTTAGGATTGTTTGGAATCCCGGGGTCATGTTCTTGACAGCGCTACATCTGCTTGTATGGATGGACGGGTTAGATCGAGCGGCGGCTAACGCCACTTAGCTGTAATACTTAGTGAACCAACAACTAGATCTATCTTCATTTCGCCCTTTAAATAGTGAAGTTGAGGACTGGTACTTTGCAGTGAAGGATTTAATTTTCACTCGAGCCTTGATTTTAGCCACGAATGAAATAACCTCTTTCTAGTTATTTCTATCTGTTTAAAGTCTATTTTCCCCTCGCTGTCCCTGAACCCGAGTGCTTTGAAAAACTCTGCGCCATCATCCTGAACTATAGGTTGAAGCCCTGCCCCGCCGCGGTGGTCTAGTGGCTAAGGTACTCGGCTGCTGACCCGCAGGTCGCGGGCTCGAATCCCGGCTGCGGCGGCTGCATTTTCGATGGAGACGGAAATGTTGTAGGCCCGTGTGCTCAGATTTGGGTGCACGTTAAAGAACCCCAGGTGGTCGAAATTTCCGGTGCCCTCCACTACGGTGTCTCTTATAATCATATGGTGGTTTTGGGACGTTAAACCCCACAAATCAATCAATCAGCTTGAAGCCCTTTACAGAACATCAGGTGTTCGGCAGTTTCCTTTTCCTCTCCACTCGCGCAATACTCCAGGCCTGGGAACGACCCTGAGTATTATCATAGATCCTCCCCTTGGCAATTTCCTTCTTAAAAGTTCTATGAATCTATAGTGCAAACATTTTTATTCATGCAAATTTTCAAAAAAAAAGAGGCGTCATATTTGGCGGCATAATAGAGTACGCAAACCATGGACGGCCCCGAACGAGCCAACGGCCGTATACTCCGGAATCCGACGCAAGTCGCGAACTTTGTTGTCATGGCCGAGAATAGGAGAAAGGCGTGAAACAAGTATAACCTCCTTGGCGTGAAACCTCGTTTGACGCGGAGCGACCTTGTTTCGAAAACAGCCGTGGCGTTTCGCTTTCCTGAAAGGGTTTTCTCGTCGCGCGCCTTTTCTCGGCAAAAGTGACGACGACAGCCTCCTCGAAAGCACCAGGGGGCCGAGGTGTTCTGTGACCGAGTGCGCTTGTGCCATGGCTTCTTCCAAAGTTCGGGAACAGGTGGAGTCTTACTTTCGCGACCTCAACTACGCTTCTTCGAGGATCGTCGAGGACATGTCGATAATCCGGGATGCTCACGGCGAAGACTGGGACCGCATACCGGAAAAGGAAAAGACCGAAATCGCCTGGGACGCGCTAGTCGGCCCCGACATCAGGGAGAAGTACAACTACTACCCCAAACAGTACGCCGAAGTCGAAGTCTTTCCCGTCATCGGACTCAACACTGGCGACAGAATGGTGTCTGACGAAGACGCCGCGAACGCCAGAACTACGAAGGCAGGGGCAAGTTGTTTATGGAATCGCATACCCTCCGTTTAAATTCACCTAGCTAGACTTTCCCACTCGTAACCCCGCCGCGGTGGCGTTTTGGTTTCTACGGCTGACCCCAAATACCAAGGGTTCGAACGAATCCTGGTGATCGCATTTCGACGGTGTAGTTAGGCTAGAGGCCCGTGGGCTTAGTTTTAGGAGCACGTTATAGAATCCCAGGTAGTCTAAATTTCCGGAGCCCTCCACTAGGCGTCCCCGTAATCATGCCATTGTTTTGGGACTCAATACCGCTGCTAGTATTATTTCTGGTTCGAAAGCAGGCTTCAAAATGCATCGTGTGTCATTGCTCACTTTGCAGCGACCGTCGGATGTGTACAGTTCCTGTGCACTCCCGCGTTTTGCTGTGGTTAGTGCAGCCGCTGAAGCATGCAACATCTGAAGAATATCGAGTATTTGATAGCTTAATCGACGTTTGAAATTGTCGTTTCGACGGCAGTCTAGTAAAGCGAGCAGCACTTAAGCCACGGCCGCATGGACAGCTGGCTGTTAACCAACTGGAAGTCGGCCAGTCCTACATTCCGTCAGCCGGTCTTGCGAAGCTCAAGGCCGGAGCGGCGGAATGATATTTCGATATCGCGTTTTCTAGTTTGAGGGCGCCTACAAGCAGCTGCGTGACCGCTCTCGTTTCGTGTAGCGCCGTATGTGTAATATTCTTAAAGCTTACCTGTAGAACTCTATTCTCTTTCTTCACAGGTAACGTTGTTTCCCTGTACTTTATCGCGCTAGTACGTGTGCCCGCTTTAGTTTCTTCTAGCAGTACCTGCTTTTAATATCCGTTCACATTATCGGCTTTCTATTGGCTGACATAGCTTTGTAAATGTTTTTCATAGGTGGTGTCCTTTTGCTACAGCGCATTAGTGTTTGGGCGATCTTGAAAGTGAATCTTATGGTGGTTGTGTTGGCTTCAAGGTGTTTGCAGTTAATCATTGTGTAATACCTATTTTAACATTGCAGTGCTGGCGAGACGAGCATTCTGCACCCTTCAGTTGGGAAACCCAGGTATGTCATCATTTTTTTTTAAATCCTAGAAACATCGAAGCGCGCACGGATGGGAACAAAATAAGAAAGCCTGCTGACATAGTGGCGTGTCTTGTGTTTCATTCTTTTCTCGCCGCCTGTGTGATCTGTAATGTTTCTAAGCCGCAGTACCAACTTGCTCATCAATTCATCCTCATGGACAGTTTTTTCACATTTGCGTGAAAAGTTTCATTGCGTGCAGTTAACTAAATTGCCCTAAATTCGACAATTATTTTCAGAGCCAGTTGAATATGCGCATCTGTGATGCAGTCGACGAGGTCGACGGGAAAGATAACACGGAGGACTCAGTCACCAATGCAGCGACTAATGAGGAGCAAACTTGTGTCATGCTCGCTTCTGAGCAAGCTGCTGTTGTCCCGACCCCGGCTAAATCTAGAGATCTGGCAAGTACAGCCACTGAGATAAGCCATGTTGTCAATGGAGTTGGCATTGCAAAGACCAGCACCTTCAAGCCCTCCCTGGTTAGCAGCAGTGCGTCCGAACCCAACGTTGGCAGAGTGGCCGGCCTGAAAACCGACACCTCCAGCAATACTCTAGACATCTCCACCCTCAAGCACGTCAAATTCAGCAACGGCGTGGAGTCCAGAGTACCGCCGGCCGCTCCAAGCCGTGCCGAGACGAGGGCCGTAGTCGGCGGTAGCCTGCCGAGGGTGATCCACGCGGATCCCAAGGTTCCGGTTGGTGGCAGTGCAGTTGAGTGCAAGCTGCCGGAACTGAGGCCTCCTCCGCCGTCGAGGTCGCAGGAGTCCGTGTGCTCTATTGCCTCCCGAGGATCGTCCAATCCACCCACTCCCGTGGAACGGAAGGGGCGCCGGAGGGCACCGACACCCCCCAAGGCTCCTCCTCCGGATCCGCCCCGACCAAAGATGGCACCGCCCAAGCCACCAGCCGCACCAGTCGGACATAGCCAGGTGACAATGTATTGCTTGCTTTTTTATTAATATATATTGTAGATACTTGGTGCATAAATATGCTGCCGGCGGCTGCGTAGCTTATGCAGTGATTGAGAATACACCCCACAAATTCTTGCAGTAACGGAAGCAGCAAGAACTGTTAAATCTGTGTTCTCACAGTAAAAAGCATTATTTGGGGAAAGGTCACTCAAAGGTGTGTGTCAAACAACATTCTCACAGTAAATTCGAAGCATAAATGATGTGTTGCACATACAGTAGTCACCTGGCAGGGTGATAATGTAGAAGAAAATAGCCATAATGTGATGAGATGTGAAATGAAATCTTCGAAGTTATCGTCATTGCGCACTAGGCGTGATATCGACTCCCGCGAACTATTCCACTCTTTCGTTCACTCGTCATTCCTGCTATCTAATTACAATTATATCGTGTATGTTATGTAGTGCGCTGCCAACGAGACTAGGTCATAATCGTAACATAAGGCCATTTTTTACACTTACCAACACGTTCAAGTACAGTTTTTTTTTCTAAGGAGTATTGTTTACTCGAACGATGTACCTGGTTCTCTTTGTAAAATGAATATGTCATATCTTTTTGAGTGATTCGAGTGACATTATCTTTTCTCTCATTCGGTACCCAGTTGTTTTAAGGAGGCAATGATATTTGATCTGTAAAGAATCTGTTGTGATATTACTGTAATTCTTTGCTGTTGTATTTATGTACCTTCCTTTGGCAATAGCCCTGCATTGGGCTGCAGTATTTGCAGACAAGAATAAAATGAAACGGATCGTAGTTTTGTAGACTAGTGGCCGGGAAAGCAAAGATTTATTCACCTTTTGATGAATTGAACCTGCTGAATTTTAAAGATGTCTTCATTTAAATTCGTATTGCCAAGTATTGCTGCTGAAGGCAATGTGATAGTCAAAGAGTAGTTTGACATACGACCTCTTGTGAGCCATGATAGAAGTATAATTCTCCTGTTTTTCATATGAACACAATAAAGAAAGAACTTACCCCGTGTTTCAAGCCTGAAATTTGAGTCTATTTATGTCAAAATGAGGCCACTTGTGTTGAAGATAAATAGATATGTAACTGCAATTTAGTCACTAGAACCTATTATAACCCACATTAATCAGCACATTATGACTTTAGTTTTCCCCTACTGCAGTGTATGGTAATTATGGTGTTCAACTGCTCACTTGTAGGTCATTGGCTCTAATGCAGTGATGGCGTCTGCATTTTTAGTGAAGGTGGACTTTGCCCAGGGGATCTGTTTAGATTTAGGTGCATGTTAAGGAACACCAGATAGTCAAAATTTCTGGAGTCCTCCACTGCGGCGTCTCTCATAATAGTGATGTGGTTTCGGGGCATTACACACCATCAATTATTGACATTATTTTTGTTAAAGAAGCAATACTGAGTACTTTGAAATCACTTGTGAATTTGATGCATTATGAAGCAGTTCTTTGTAAATGACACCTGAAAGAGACTAATAGGAACATAACTGGCTGAATAATTGCCAGCAATGGGGCTGTTTTCTAGAAAATGTATTGGCACCTTTGAAGCGTGTGTCTCACTAATGTTCTGGCTATTTTTCTTCTCTATTCCAGTGACTTCTTGTTCATGTTCATTCAGTGGCTGCTTGCTCGTGATTGGTGTATAACATGTGCTAGGCATGTGCTATGTTCTGATGGGCTAGTTGCTGAGCAGTGATATAAGCAGTGCTTGCACCGTTTCACTCGCCTAACCTTTTTCTTTTTTACTTAGCTTCTCACTCGTTTTGATGTGTATCATCATCATCATCAGCAGCCTGACTACATCCATTGAAGGGCAAAGGCCTCTCCCATGATCCGCTAGTGAGACCAATTTTGTGCTTTCTGCTGCCACATTATACTTGCAAAACTCTTAATTTATCTGCCAACCTTTATTTTGTCTCCCTCTCAAGCATTTGCCTTAGCTTGGAATCCAGTCGGTCACCCCTAACGACTAGCGGTTATTCTGCCTATGCTCTACGTGCCCTGCCCATGTCCACTTCTTTTCTATTTCAACTGCGATATCCTTTAACCCCGCTTATTCCCAACCCAATCTACTCACTTCCCGTCTCCTAACGTTACACTTATAATTTTCCTTTCCATCTCTTGCTGTTTCGTTCTCAATTTAAGTTGAACCCTCTTTGTAATCCTCCAGGTTTCTGCTCTGTAGGTAAGTACCGGTAAGGCGCTGCCGTTATATACCTTCCTCTTGAGGGATGGTTCAGTGCAAATTTTTCAGTGTCTTTTGTGAACATATTGTAATTGCATCTGTGTTCTTGGTTGTTCAAGGGCTCTCAATAAGTGGCTAAAATTCCAGTTTGCTGCTGCCTTCCCACTATGCAGAAGCCTCCTGAAGCTCCCAGAAAGCATCCATCAGTGAAGCCACCTGCACCCCCCATACCCACAGTCAAGTCACCCACCCGAGAGGCAGCGCCCAAACCGATTGAAAAAGAGGCTCCCCCAGAGGCCACTCCGGTCCGACCTCCAAGGCTTCCGTCGCCACCAAAGGATGATCCCAAGGAGAGCGAGGAAGCTCCCAAAGAGGCTGTGGCAGTTAAAAGCCCAGAGGTAGGACGCTGTGTCAGCTTGCGCAATTTTATGTGAGAAGGTTCCCTGTATGCAAGAGGTTCATTAGGTCAGCATATAGTTGGGCTAAATGTGATTAATCGTAAAGATATCATGCACGGCACAGAGTTTCTCCTAAATTGCAAGTGAATATGTATTACTGCTGTCAAGCTCAAAAGTTGTGAATTCAGGCCCCATCATATTTATTGTGTTATGTTGGACTGCACTCAGGTTAGTAAAAAATAATCTGCTGCGTTTCAGTCTGTGGCATTTAAAAATGTTAAACCAGTTCACTTGAATTTATCTGAAAAGCCTTTCTATAGCATCCATAGTCTTCAGCATTTTGAAATGCTAAACTCGATCATTCAATCAGTCGGATGTGCGTTAATGCTTCTTGACTGAAATTTTCGGTGTGAGGGCAATTTGAGTGTAAATAGGGCACAGTGCATACAACGCACTGTGCCCTAAATACAATGCACAGTGCATTGTATTCACTGTAGCTAGTTTAAGGAACAAGGATAAAGCGGGCTTTCTTTCATGGTAGCAAACACGCATACAGACATTCAATAAATGCACAATCTACTCGTGTAACACACAATATTCACAAACACAACACTTGCGTCCTTCACAATAAGTGAAGACGTGGTACCTGAGCACTTCACAGTTTACATAGTATATGCTATGGGGTTGCACCCGCAACCCCTTGTCTTCACCGTGGTGATGCCTCGGCTTCACCCTATGTTTGCACGTGCAGCGGTGAGAAAGTTCGCAGGAGAGGGAGCACTGTGCCGCTGCGGTAGCCCTTCACACCCCGCTCCTTAGCTGTAGCTAAGGTGCCCCATTTCCTTTTTGTTCTTTTCTGGACAAAAAGGTGCTCCTCTCCAGACCCCAGGAACGCGCGTCGCTTTCTTGGGGGGGTTCGTTGTTTTTTTACTTGGGGAGCCGTGACAGGCACAGCTTGATCTAGTCGGAAGCCGGTTAGCCGCCATCACCCCCTGCGCGCCGCCCGGTTCTCTGTGGGTGACCTACTGCCCCAGAGCCGGAGTTCAAAGCCACAAGAGGTGAGTCCGAGCATTATCGCTCTCTCTCTCGTGTGCTTCACATTTTGGTGCCTTCTGTTCATGTTCTCGTGCGGAACTGATCCGCCAATTCGTCTGTGTCGTCCGTATGTTGTTGTTTGTAGCTGGGGCTTGACGCTGGTTAACAGTGTCGAGCAGAAAACACGTCTTTGCTACCACTGGCCTGAAAGCCTCCGTGATTGGGACTCGCAGCAAACTGGGGGTTATGGGTCCAGCTCTAACTGATAGGGCTGCTGCGTAGTGCCAGTAACAAGTGACGAACGCTCTCCTATCGCGTGGTGCGATTCAAAGACGGGACAGTTTCGCATGCGTGGATCATTTTGCTACGAAGTAACGCCTATAACTCAAAGCAGAAAGTAGGCGCACATCACTGTGCAGCAGGCAGGAGATTCCCAGAAGTGCTGCTCAGGAGTTGTTGCGGCGGTGCTCGAAGCTCCATTGGAAGTCAAGTGGCTAGGCATGTGCATCGTGAATGGATGCTGTACATACATCACAGCACTACAGAAGTGAAGCTACACTGCTGTACAGCTTACAAATTTGTAATCCCCGTTTAGGGTCATTAGCATGAAGAGTGAGAGCATCATCAGGGGCCGGGATTTCGCCTCTTCATAGCTGCTTCTTCTGCCATTCTCTGCTCTACCCTCCCATGCGCTGCTCCTCCGCTCAGATTCCATCGCAAGGGTTCCTCGTGTCTCTTTTCTTTTCGTTGTCAGCGTTACGGTGGCTCAGCAGTGTACGTCAACAGTAACATCTTTGTAGTCTCCACTTCACCAGTGTTCTTTCCTGCACCACATGGCAGTGTCTCTTGAAGATGATTATTGCTTAGCATGTAAATAATTTTGGCATACTTCACAGTAATAATTTAATAATTTTATTAAAGGTAATTGTAGTAATGTAAAGAAAGAAAAATACAGGAAAAGATAACTTGCCACTAGCAGGACCCGAACCTCCGACCTTTGAATAATGCGTGCGATGCGCTACCACTGAACTGCAGTGGCGGTCATCCCCCCTGTCCACTTTATAGGGTATATATGCAAGCTATCTTTTCGTCCACTTTTATTTCTTCACATTTACCCTACAATTACTGCTAATACCATCCCCTACACCTTCTTCAGCATTATTGTCTGGTCTCATTAACATTGTGTGTAACACAGAAAACAAGCCCCTAAGTTTACACCTTCTTTCATGCACACTAATAAGAAGCATAGATCACATATTACACTAATGTACAGCTATCCTAAATTTACATGTTGTACTTAGTGCGCCTTCGCACCAAAATAACCCTACCTAATTAGCTCGTGAATCTTCAGAGCTCTTCTGTACAAGTTAAAGTCAATTGGCACTTCCTCTTGTTTCCCAAGAACCCGACTGTGAGCTACATCCAACTGACTCTCTTTGGCATCGCTTCAACACAGCTGTAAACCAACCCATAGGGTTACATTCCCTGAAAATCTTGGGTATGACTTGGCTTTGCCACAGTTTGAATTATGCTTCAAATCTGTCGTGAAACTTCACAAGATTCTGTATTGAGGTCGAAGCTGGAATTTCAGTCACTTCTCTGCCTTGTTCTTTTTTTTTTGCAGGGGATTCCAAAGACTGGATTTGACTTTCTCGACAACTGGTAACCCAAGCTACGCTTATCTTGGGCTGAAAAACAGCATCCGATTGAATGGACTCTACATTTTCTTTTGTGTTCAACGGCTTTGATGTTATCTCTTGGTGCTGTGGTTGCTGTGCTTCTTGTAGTGGTGGTCAGGATCTGTTGGCATACTCAGCTAATACTGAAGACTGCTCCCCGTACTCTCCCAAGTACACTCATACCTCATTATAACAAAGTTGCATCTTACACGGAAAGAAGTTTGTTATATCCAAAAATTCTTTATAAAGGTATATTGCTAAGACTATATCTATCGGAAGACTATTTTTCATTTATTTCGTTACAAACATTTCATTATATCTGGGTTCAATATCTCGAGGTTTGAGTGTATACCGGTTTACGAAAATGGTGGCTTTGAAAGACACTAGTGTGTCTTAGTTGGACTTAGGTTTGGTTTTACCGTTTAAGTTGGGGGCAGGTGTTTCTTCAGGTTGATCATATTCAAAGCAGAAAATTCTAGACTCAAGTTTTGTTGAGTGAACGCAGCTATGTTCACACGCACTGTAATGTGGTAATATGTTTGAGAATCTGGGATGCTGCATATTAAAATTACCAATATTACGTCTGTCGTTCGCTTAGCCATCATCACTATCAGTGGGACCATCTGCTTTGTGTGAAGAAAGATGGTAACTTTCTAAAATAACATCACTCAGTACGTAATGTGATTCTGGGTTGCTTGTAGTTTTTTTTCATAACAGCCCTGGAGGGTATTGTGCGGTGAAGGCTTACCATAGAAGCAGTGCACTTTGCTCGAAACATCCTGAGGCATGTGCAGGAAATGAACAGCAACTAATGGTCACAATAAAGAGCGCCCGATTCAAGGTGCCCAATTTTTATGTCACAATTTTGATCAAGCTTCTCTCATTTATGCTGACTGAGCCGTTTACGTGTTGGAATACATTATTACCAGCCATGCTTAACAACGATCATCTCTTGCTCCTTTTTTTTGCTTCCTTTAGAGTGGTCCGTGTAGATTATGCGCAATGAGACTCGTGAGTGGCCTAGCAACTGAGGTACAATGCAACTGCTGCGTAAGCCAGGGTTTTCGTCTTGGTGAACTAAATGCAAGCCATTCTCGCGTTACTCCAGCGACGAGTGTTGTGACCGACGCTTTTAAGAGTGTTGGTTGGAGCTGTACAAAAACTTGACTGTCGGCATGCCTATATCTGGCAGAGGCATAAACTTGATGCGTTACAGTTGTGTAACACCTGCTGCAGGTTTTATGGTCTAGTCTAAGAGCAACCAATGCTGTTGCACGGAGGGTACTATGACAACACTCTGTGTGTGCAAACTCCAAAATCTCTTAACACGTCGTCGTATGTACTTTTATTCATGGACTGTAATTACAAAGTCATGTGCAAAGGCAAGTACTGCGTATGTCCCTTTCATTTTGTAAAAGGCAACACGTAGGTTCTGCAGCATGCAGGACTTTCTGTATACTGTGCCAGCTATTCTGAACAATCGCTGAGATGGTTTTGAAGATTTCTCTGGAAACGGACTATGCGTAATCTATAAGACCTATAGCTCCAACTTTTCTTTGCCTAAACCTTAACACCCTCTTGACCTGGTAGAATAAGCGTCACATTTTCGCGGGATCACTTCGGGCGAGTCACTTCCTGTGATCTCTGATTGGCTAAGCCAGTGGATAGGAACGTTGGTCACCCCAGTGAGGAGCAGTCTTGCTGGACAATTTCCCACACAAAAACTTGATATGCTTCAGTATGAGAGACTGTAAGCACAGCCCAAGATCGGCAGTCAAATGCGGAGAGAACTAATTATATTGGTTGTAACAAACTAAGTGCAGAATGCCTTTGCAGTTTATGCTTTGTTACAAATATACGTTTAATATGAATTTTTCGGTGTAACAAAACTACTTTTGTGCGAGGCGAGACTTCGTGCTTGGCTGGGTTTGACTGTACTGGTGCCAATTTTAGCTGCAAATCGGGAAGCATTAAGTGTGCTATGAAGTCTAGCCAGGCGAAAGGGCTCATTTGCATTGTATGTCTGCCCATCACTTGGCTTCATGTGTGCAGCTCTGAAAAGTTTTTTTTCCCTCACTCGAATTGATACAAAAAAGAGTCATTGCTTTGGAAAAAAAACTTGCCACATGTGTTCATATGTTTCTATTATGTATCTGTATTACATACAGATTTGCCTTCTTTACATGTGCAATCGCCGATTATGTGGTGAATTTTTGGCACTGCATTATTAATTGGACAGTGTCTTTGTGCTGTTCACTGGAGAAAACCATCCTGTTTGTTTTGTCATAAGACTCACTTTGTGTTGAAAGTTTAAAGTATTTATACCCTTCCAGTGTTTTGCTGTTTGTGTATTGATTTATTTGCATTTATTCTGTGTTACAATACTCCTACAACCAAAATATTTGCTTTGTACTCGAAAAGATCTTTATTTTTATATGATCGCAGATAAATGATAGCCTGCTTGATGGGATAGAGGAATTTACCTTTGTATACAGGCCTAAAGGAATGTGTACAACTTCAGCAGCATAGTCTTGTAGTATAACAACTTTATTTATATTTCACTTAATGAGAATTTCATGAATAAAGTGAAACAGTCATTTTCACATTTATAGAGCCCTTCTAGGCTGTTCTTCTTTGTGAACTAGCCTACTAGACCAGATGAATTGTTGAACGAATCTTTTTGTATCTTATACAGGAAGCTTGCAGCTAGCGTTATTGAATAGTTTATTTCACTGCATATGCTCTTGGCAAGGGCGCTCTTGTGGGTTAACAGTTTGAAAGTATGCATAAGAAAGTTGAGGGAAAGCCCTCAATTGCATATATGCTGTGCACTGTAACAACTTGCTGTCAATAAAGAGTTTTCTATCTTCAAGCAAACGACGAGAATGCATGTGTCGTGAAGTGCTGGTGAGGTAATCGGGCAGTGTTGTGACCCATCCCGCATCGCTACCCATTGTACGACAAACCTGCTCTGCCCCCAAGAGGGATATGTACCTAAACAAAATAGACTTAATGAAAATTATAAAGTATCTAAGGAGCACATACATTCATTGGTAACAGCTCACCATAATGCTTTCAGTAATCACATAGCGATAACTGATGTGCCTGCCTGCTGTGCCCGCCTAGTGTATCTGTCTGCCTGCCTGTCTGTCCACGTCTTATTGTCCTTGTGCTTGTCTCCTTTACTCGACATACACCAAGATTTTCTATACGAAGCATTTCTTTGCATTCTGCCAGCACTCGTGGCGTCTATATGCGTATCTATCTAGCCACCTACGACTGAGTGCTCTCATATTCGCCACCTTAACTTAGGGTACACCTCAATTAGTATGGGAGCGCAACATTGTTTGACTAATATGACGTGCTGCACATGACACAAATAATGCCGCATTATCGTCGCTTACATCCTCAAACACTTTCCAAAAAAACAGTGGCACATACCTGGGGGCAGATGGGTGCCACTGGTGATAGGCATTAATATCTACCCAGGAACGGCGAGAACACTCATGGGTCACTTAACCGCTTGAGTGCTAAGAAAAACCTGCCATAGGCAGCGTTGACTATTTGAATGCAAACAATAATTGTCGGTGTCTCAGCAGGAATCAAACTCTAGAATTATGTGTGGCAATGAGCTACGCCGTGACCACAAGCCACGCCATGCCTTGGATGTACATTTAAAATAGACCTAATGTTCTTGTAATGTCTATTGTGGTTGCAGTACGGGCTATCCAATTTTATAAACATTACATATGTACTCCTATAATACAGCTGTCATGTCGGGTTAACGTAAATTGTAGTTAGGTGCCATCCACTGATGAGGATTTGTATAGCAGTGTTCAGGGTTACCATCCTCGTGCACACCAGCGCAAACACCAGCTCTACATGTCAGCTTACCGATTCTGGTATTGCTCATATTCATGTTGCTGTTGGCATCGTTACACAACTGTAAACAACTGCTAATATAAAACATACGCGGCTGTTTAATGTCTGTGTATTCGTGGATTTGTGCATATTGTTACGGGGCGATAAGTAGGTGTATAGTGTAGCGTCCATACAGAATCGGCAGCCAAACAAGATGGCCGAGTTGCCCCTTGTTCACTTATTGTCTGGTGCATTCCCACTGTGGAGGATTGGCCAACAATCGAGGTGTTTAAAAAATATTGTGCAGATTTAAAATAAAGGAAATATAATAGAAAGATTACCAATGACCTAGGAAATTGTGGTGCTTGATCTAATGCATATAATTATTTAAATAAAGAACCAAATTCACTCTTAAAATAGAGCAATACTCAGATTTTTATAAGTATATAATCTCGTAGACAAGTTAGAATAACAATACAGATTAATCAGTCAACCTATTAGTTTTATTATTATAGTCCCGGATGACCGCGCATATTGTCGCATTAGGGAACCCTCGCGCTAGTTTTTAACGCACAGGCGTCTTCGTCATTTTTAACAAGTGTCACGCTTGCTTATGTCGATGATGCACCGCAACAATATATTTAGAGCGACTTCATAACGTCTCGCTCAGTAAAAAAATTAAACACATTCACCTTCCATTCGCATAGCATCGATTCCCAAGGTACATGGGATCTGCCGAATGTTTAACGCGATAGCGTTGGAGAGCTTATGTTGAAGACATTCCGCCGTCGGCGTTGGCCCCGTTGGTTGTGAGCGAAAAAATGGCAGCATGTCCACGGAGTGAATGATGGAGAGTGGGGTGAAGCATTCGTCCGTCCATGCATCCGTCTGTGGGACCGTCCATGCGTCTGTTCGTGCGCCCGTCACTGCGTTCGTTCATGCATCCGCCCCTGCGTCCGTTCATGCGTCCATCATGCATCTGTCTGTGTGTCCGTTCGTCCATCTATTCAACACTCCAAGTCCCACCATCTCGCATCTTTTTATCATATATTCCCCATATAGAAGCACCGCCATTCAGTGGACATTCCAAGGACTAAACGAGAGGTGGCACACGCACACTTTCTTACGGCTTGCGCTTCGGGTCTACTTCCCACCTTTAACCACCTCGAGTTCCTTGTATATACTAGTTAACTGTATTCATGGCACTGCGGCACAACGCTCACTAAACCTTTCTGAAACCAAGGAGGTTACGCCCAGCTATTATAACGTAGCAACCTTTTCCTGTCAGATAGTGCTCAATGTACATACCAATGGCTGCTGATGGGAAATGAGAGACAGGAGAATTCGGCTTTTAATTTCTTACGGGTTGCGCTTGATATCTGCTTCCCCCCTTTAACCACCTCGAATTCATTCATGGTATATACTAGTTCATTGTATTCATGGCCCTGCGGCTCAATGCTCGCTAAACCTTTCTAAAACTAAGGAGGTTACACCCAGCGAGTATCATGTAGCAACCCTTTCTTGTCCGATAGTGCTCAATGTACATGGCAATGGCTGCTAATGGGGATCGCAGCGTGCGCGTTGAATAAAGCCGAATGCTCCTGTCTCTCATTCCCCATTAGCAGCCATTGGCATGTACATTGAGCACTATTTTTTTTATTGTTAAACAACGCACAGAAGAAATCTCTCACCGGCACCACCTCGGAGGTCAAATGTTATACCTATTTCGGGTATGTGCCACTGGTGGTTACGTACTACGAGGGACGCACAAGCCACGCCATAAGGAGCTTCGCCCCTAAAATCGTCCGCGAGCGAAAAAGCCCATTACAAAGATCGCCGCGGGAGGCCGCTGCTTGTCCACGCGTGCGAATGAAGACATATCGGGCCAAATACGAAAGGGAAGACACAGTATGCAGTGCGTGTGGAGAGGAAGAGGAAACTGCCGAACACTTGATAATATTCTGTAAAGGGCTTCACCCTATAGTTCAGGATGATAGCGCAGAGTTTTTCAAAGCACTGGGGTTTAGGGACAGGGAGGGCAAAATAGACTTTAAGCGGGTAGACTTAACTGGAAGGAGGTTATCTGATTGGTGGCTAAAGTCAAGTCACAAGTGAAAATTAAACCCTTCACTGCAAAGTACGAATCCTCAACCTCACTATTTAAAGGAAAAAAAAAGATAAATCTAATGGTTTGTTCACTAAGTATTACGGCTAGGTGGCGATAGCCGCCGCCCGATCTAAAGGGTACAGCCACATCCATCCATCCATGTGCACGCGATCACTGAAAAAGCTGCGCGTTCGAAGAAAAAAAAAGAAATGTTCAAGGTCACGAGGTTGTTGCTGAGGTAGTTTCTTTGCCCATGCCACACCTCCCTGCTTAGCTTCGAGCGCTTTCGTCGGGACAAGAGAAGAGAGAATGCAATTGCAGCATGTGACAAACCTTTGTAACTCCTCTCGCACTGGACGGATTTTTAACATTTTTGCGGCATTGAATTCGTAAGAAAATAAGCTCTTCCTGTGAAGCCATTCTATGGTTAGTTGAAAAAATGTTAGGGCCCTTTTAACGCAATTTGTTCGACAGTGGTCACGACGAAAACAAGCTCATTCGGCGATGTGTAGGCGCATTTTGGAGGCTTCAAACTACGTCGAAAAGGCCGAGATAGTGCAGCCATCGCCGCTAAAAACAAACAGGAACTTTCAAACAGCTCTATAAATATAGACAACTATGTCCATCTAGTGTAAAACGTATCATGCCTTTCCAGATGCGTTGATCAAGCAAACAGCAAACTCGAAATAATGTGCTGCCATCTGTGATACATTGTGAGACTCTTTATAGCCTCCGAGATGGCGAGCGCGCGGCGTGTATCTTGGAGGCCATGCTACTCTTGCTTTAGATAAAAAATCTGTATGTACCGTTCGCGCGCTGGTACAATTTCCTGTGTGCGTGCGTGTATGTGTGTATGTAACAAAACACATTAATAAGTATGCACTTAGCGGTTGAAGGGTGCACTAAGGGCCGGAATTCGCTATCGTGTTCAACTCTTAAAGGCGAAGCTTAAGGGTCCCCTTGTTTTTTCTTTAAAGGGCATTAGTACATGATGAACACGCGATGAACAGGTCATTACAAGAATAGCGTGAAGTACGTGTCTAGTTGTTAATGAAACCTTTTCCTTCAGTAACGTGTGGCACATACTCGCATACTACCGTCCAAGCAGTGCGGGTTTGAGCCACGGGTGACTGAGGGTTTGTATCAAAACACTTTACGAAATTGCGTTATGAAGCTTTACGAGATTGCGTTATGGAGTTTGTATCGCAGGCAGAGAAGGCGTCGGCAGCGTCATTGGGGAATGAAATATCGCAAGTGCGAAAAGATACATAGAACTGCTTATGAAAAATACAGGGGTGGGACAGCTGCACCATTTGCGGAATAGTGCGCCAAACTCGTTTATCAGCACTGTACAGCACCGCATCACCCGGATTTAGCCGCAGGGTGCGATAGCCGTCAAGCCCCGTGCCCGAAAATGTGCCTGAAACATCTTGTTTTCGGAAAGCGCGCCTATCTCGCACCCAGGCGCTTGGGCTGCCAGCGAATACTCTCACCCCCAGACGGCCATCTTCTTTGAACTTTGCGGATAGCTAGAATAACTTTCTATGTCGTTGAGATGCGGCACGTTATGTACAGCCAGGGCTCGTAGCAGTCCTTGAAAACCCTTCAATTCGGAATGGCATTTTCAAGGCTTTGACAACCATTGGCTTTGTATTCAACTCGCCTTTGTTTTCAACCACGGGCGAAATTCATCGTCGTTGGAAAGGCAGGCTGTCAGTCTACCTTTGCAAAGACGATGAACTTCACCCGTGGGTTCTTTACGAGAGCGCTGTTGATGTAATTATGAGCCTCCGAGAATTTGTGGCTCTTTAGTTTAAATTGAAGTTTGTCCCGTAAACTAGAGAGCCGATGATGATTTTTTGTGGAGCGTAGAATATGCGGTCGTGAATATGTTTACATTTCGCGCACGTTGTCATCAGTTTGACATCCGCGATGCGTTTCTTTGTTGTGATGTTCAGAAGACTGGAGGTGTCACTGTGAACAGTGACAATAAATGTTTTACATCGGCGCGCAGTTGTCGAGAAATAAATGAGCTCCAGTTCGCAATTGCCCCTTCCAATGTTAGAGCAGAACACAGCGGTCACTTGATGTCGCCACGCTAGAAACACAACTCTGGCAATTCTTGCACACTCTAATGCTTGAGCCGTACTTTAATGTTAACAAAGCGCGTGCGAATATGCATAAATTTTCACTTTTGACATGCGTCGAGACGAGACTTTCACCCTTCTGTTCTACCGTCATGATTTCACCCAGAGGTTACTTCTACCGACCGAGCCCGTACAAGTGTTATGGGCGCTTCAGGGTTTCAAAATACACGAGTTTGACGAGTAAAAATGACCACACAGCACAGCTGTGGCATTACTTAACCTCAATGAAGTCTTTTTTCATTGTGCACAGTGTCCGCGCAAGAAGCGACAAACATCGATGCGATGCGCTTTCAGCACTTCCACCACTTCCACTTGCAGCATGCCTCCCCTCACCGGCACTTCAATGGCTTTTATACGAGAACACAGACTCGTCAATTCGTATGCTTACTGAACCAATATGATAGCTTAATGTTTCTGGCGCACTGCATTCGTTTTGGCCAAGCCCTTATGTAGTTGTTCCCAACGACAGAGCAACAGCGGTGCACTGGCACGACTGCGCTGTGCGTGGCGCGAAAAACATCGCAATCAAGTGTGTGGGCGTATCTATCGAATGAGCAAAGAAGCGTCATAAAGCCTGAACAAATGTCGCCCTTTGGAAGGAGCGAGGAACGAGTAATAAACTTGCCAGTAACCGCCGATAAACTCTACCTGCTAACCTTGTCCACTGAGTTTTTTTTCGGTTGTAAATTGTAACAAAAACATAGCGCTGTTGCCATTATCGCAGTGGCGATCAGGCAGCAGTTGTTCCTGTTTATCGATTGTGCAAATTTTAGTGGCAGGTGCAGATCCCGTCCATCTCGAGTAAGCGACAAACAGAACTAAAGTTAAACGGTGAGTTTGTGAGTTGACGGTGTAATTTTTCATTTTAACAGCGATATGTGCATGAATTATGCATGCTTACCGTGATTTAGAACATTGTCGCGAGTGATGAGTGATAATTAAAACATTCATTCTGCACATACCACAGATCCCGTTAACACCTGCAGTGCATGCCTAGATAGTTTACTTTATCCATTTTACCTTTAAGCTTGTCATTAATCAGAAAATGTCAGTGAATGTGGTGCTCTAAACTTTTCCCAATGTTCGTACATGTAAAAGTGTTTAACAAAGTTTCAACTCCAAGGCTGGGCGAGGTGCATAGAATATTTAATAAAGCCAAACAAAATCCAAACATAGTGAAAATAGGCAGAGTAAAATCGATGGTGCACGAACGCGTAGACAAATGACTGAATGGTTGAGTTACTCGCACAGTAAGGTACAGCAATTCAGCCACATTTAGTCAAGAATATTCGTCCGAAAAGACAGTTCAAGGAAAACGAATGGCTTGAAATGCACGGATTCAGGCCGCATGAGGCAACTTATATTACTGGTGTATACCGTAAGTTCGAATTTTACTAAAGGAGCTGCATGAACACTTAAGCGTAAGTGCAACCTTTGCGAGCCATACCTAAACCGATGCAACACGCTGTACAACGAACACGCATCAACTCGAGTATCACGGTAGTTTATAAAGACGCGTGCCAGCGCGCATGCGTACACCGGCATACATTCGGCCACCCGCAAGGAAAACATCTCTGATAGTAGTCATCACGTATAACGATACTGTAGCTCTTGAAAGTCGAACGTACAGCAGATGAGACTGCCTTATACAGGCTTACGCGCCTTAGGCATGATCAACGCCTACAGGTAACAAACGCCCCGGAATTAATAAACAAAAATAGTGGACGCCCGCGAGCAGGATCACTCGCGAGAACTCCAACACCGCTGCCGACAGAGGTGCACATGGCTGCCGCCACAACTCTGCTCAAATATGCCGCATTCTTCACACTTCATACACACACACACACAAAAAAAAAACTGTCCGCGCTTGACTTCGCACAACTTTGCCTTCACACTGCTGAAATACTACATAAAAACTGGCTCGCCACGTAAACAAAAGCTCACTTATCGTGCACATGGTAGGAAAAACTTGGTGAACGCGGGTGATAACAAAGCGCCAACAACAGCAATGCGGGTACATACCTGGCGAGTGCCCCACGATTAGAAGCCACACGTCCTCGCTTGAGTATAGCGCATCTTTGTAATCAGCAGCACTGGCAGAACACAAAGCACGAACACAAAGCGCAAGCTTAAAACATGAGAGAAATCGACTCCAACCCGACCCTTCGAGAAGCGGGCTAGACGGCGGATTACACGTTCAAACAAGTAAAATTGTTCTAGCTGCGGAGATGCACGCCGCATTTGTGCATCTTAATTTCTTAATGCTGACTAGATAGCTTTGTTATTACATTTAAATATGTAAAATATATAATACACAAATATGTAAAGCGAATAATATTTTCTGTTTGAAATGTAGAAAACTCCCTGCATACATGGTATGGACAATCGAGACTTCATCCGAAAATTCTCCCTAGAGTTCTAGAAAATAATGTTTAGTACAAGTTTTGAGAAATATTTCTTGTACACAACGTATTCTCAACATCTTCTAAAGAACGTTCGGTGAGAAACGTTTATTTTACGTCACATAATATACCTAGATGTCCGCATACCTTTCTAGTCGTTTCGAGTTTTTACGATGTTTCGTGTTTCTTGGGCTGATGCGCCATCCGCTGCGAAAATTTCTTCTCCGTTCCCTCGTGTGAATCCACCTTAAGGGTACACAAATCATTCGCTTTGCATTAGCTAGTGCGTCGCCATCAACTTGAATTATAACTTCTTTGTATTCCTACAGGTTTATAGCTCACGATATGCACTGCTAAAAATTAACGGAGAAGTCGGTACATCTTGCAGCGATTGATTCAAAGCGAAAAAAAATCGGCAGATCGCAGGTATCATGGGAATCGATGTTATGCGGAACACGCGCGCGGAAGGGGACTGTGTTGTAATATTTTTATTGAACGAAACTTTACGAAGTGGTGCTAAAGATATGTGAAAATGCACGCACATGCATACTTTGAACACCCGCATATGTTTTCAATAACCAGTTGTTTTTAGTTGCGTAAGCAACCGCAGTTAGTATAAGCCGATATGAAGCGCTATTGCCCGCGAAGATAGGAGCCCTGGACACCGCCACATGGTATACTTCAGCGAATGGCACCTAACAACAATTGATGTTCCGGCTTCGGCGGCTGCATTTTCGATGGAGGTGAAAATGCTGCAGGCCCGTGTGCTCATATTTGACTGCACGCTAAAGAATCACAGGTGCATGGTTCAAAATTTCCGGACCCCTCCACTACGACGCCTCTCATAATCGCATGGCGGTTTTGGGACGTTAAACCACACATGTCAATCGATCTTGGGCATACCCCGTGTAGCTTCCAGTATGCTGGTCAGATTGAAGCGACACAGAAGGTGGTCGTCCTTGGTCATGGAATACTCTCCTTCGTGGACTTTGATGGTTCGACTATAATATGGTGATTTGAGTGAGTTGGAACATATTATGCGTAGAGTGCATTGCGCCCGGGAGGGACGGACGAAACGGAAGATGCACGGAAGAAGCAAACGGAAGTCCCGTTTGCTTCTTTCATTGTGTCCGTCATCCCCCTGCGCGCTGCATTCTGTGGATGACAATTCGATTCATATGATAAAAGGATTAGCTATGCTTTTTTCTTGAAACTCTGTAGTTTTATGCTGCAGCGTTGTTTTTATCTGGTCAGGCTTTTAGCCATACTATGAGCTAGATGAGAGATGCGAAAAAAAAAATCGCGCATTCTTACGGCACTGAAGGATGCTGTGGTATTCGTACTTGGCACACAAGCACATAGAAATATTTTTGGTCGTAGCTCGAGAAGAAAAAGAACAAAACTTTATTTGCGAAAAAAGACGGTTTATCGTGCGTCGGACGCGACGCACGGAGAACAGAGGGCACGGCGCCGAAGCGCCGGCCGTCAAGAAGTATGCAGCAGCTGGTAGCCAAGCAAGAACTCCTGTTATATGACACAAGCATCGCTATATATACACATGTACAGCGCCCTCTAGCGGGCCATACAATGTATTCCCAAACCGGAACCGAAACCCTGACACCATAGTTGCCTCTAAAACAGGGCAACGCCACGTGGTCGGGCCATTCCAAGGCACAGCTGGCTCTCGCCGTCCTTTCAACTCTCATGTTTAGCCTACGCTGGTCCTAAGGGCTGGGCTGGACAGCATTGCCTCCCACATCTCTCTGTCGTTGTCATCTTCCTGTTCTTCTGTGTGTGTCGTACATTATGATAGAGCGTCGGGAAATGACTTTAACTTACTGGACAAGGTACGGGCTGCAAAGAAAGCACCGGGGAAATGTGCCGAGCAAACAGCGTGCTGACTAGGAGGTAAGCGCAAGAGAAGGTTGCGGCCTAGATACTGTGACATATGTTGGCAATGTTCATTGTTGCATCCCTCAGGAGGCACTCGGTCCCCAGACTCGCGTGTTCCACGTAAGGTCACGCACAGTGTGCCCTCAGCATAGAGCACACACGCTTGAGCGAGTGTGCTCTTTGGAATGTCTGCTAAGTGGAGGTACTTCTATATGATGAATATATGATGTTAAGATGCGAGACGGCGGTACTTGGAGTGTTCACTAGATGGACGGGCGCACAGGCAGGCAGATGCACAGACGGACGAATGGACGGACGCATGAATGGATGGACGCGCGAATGGACGGGTGTATGAACGAACGCTGGGTCGCATGCAGGAATGGACAGACGGATGCACGAAAGAACACACGAACGGATGCAAGAACGAATGGTCAGACGGAAGCGAGGACGGACCGAGGAATGCTTGGCCCCACTCATCATCATGCACTCCGTTGATATGCTGAGACTTTTTTTGTTGAGCGAAACGTCATGAAACGGTGCTAAATATATGTACAAATGTTGCACGCACAGACATATGTTGAAGAGTTGCAGATGTTTACATAATCAGTTGTTTGTACGTGCGCGACGATGTCATCTCGAACATAAGTATTGGCAACACCAGAAGCTGATGTGAAGCGCTGATGCTCGCGAAGATGCTGACACTGGACAGTGCTACATAAATTAACTTCAGCGCATGGAACCTAACCACAATTAACGTTAACCTGATGTGATGGCTGTATCAAAGGAGTACATATGTAATGTCTATAAAATTCGGTAGGCAGCACTGTACCCACTATGGATGTTTCACGAAGATTAGCGTCTATTTGAAAAGTTCTGATACCTGTTGTAGCTCTGTGGTAGAATGCTTGAATACCACGCACATTGATTGGGTTCGGTTCCTGCTGGGAACCTGAAATTTATTATTTGCATTCGTCGGGGCGTCAACCCCGCTTATGTCAGGTTTTTTTTAACACTGATATTTATTCTATGCCTTCATCGGGTAGACGCTAGCGATGTCGGGTATTTCTTAACGCTCGCGCGTTAAAATTGCCCACGTGTGTTCTCGTCGTTCCCAGGTAGATACGAAGTGTCAATC
The DNA here is from genome assembly GCA_013436015.1 of Rhipicephalus annulatus. Classification (NCBI taxonomy): domain Eukaryota; kingdom Metazoa; phylum Arthropoda; class Arachnida; order Ixodida; family Ixodidae; genus Rhipicephalus; species Rhipicephalus annulatus. Next base: position 57,049 of record WOVY01000304.1, on the reverse strand, counting down.
ACATGTGGAACATATCCTCATACCAGTGGCACATACCCGCCCATGGGTATGTGCCACTGCCTGGCGGGAAGTGTTTGATGATGCACGTGACGGGATTGTGACATTATTCATGTCTTAACCAGCGCGTCATATTCGTCGAGCCATCTTACCCTCGCATGCTAATTTTGGTTCATGCCAAGTTAAGGGGGCGACCGTGAAACGTAAGTGGCTGGATAGATAGATAGATAGATGGATGGATAGATAGACGGATGGATAGATAGATGGATAGCTATATATATATATATATATATATATATATATATATATATATATATATATATATATATATATATATATATATATATATATATATATATATATATATATATATATATAGGTAGATAGATACGCTTGAAGCCGCTGAAATTCGCTAAGAAATGCTGCACATTTAATAATAATAATAAAAGAGTAATATTCGGGCTTAACGTCCTAAATCATTCAATGTCCTTGATAGGGCACGTATGTGTATGGTGGTCGAGTGAATGAACGGAGGCTTCATGGTTTACCAGATTTAGACTCCGGAGCAACCTCCTTCATGATCACTTACTTCGTTGATATGTCGTAATTTTTTTTTCGGAGCAGCTTCGAAACCAGTCATGGCTTTGCGGTAGAATACCTGACTGCCATACGGAATGCTTGGGTTGGATTCCTGCTGCTATGCTTTTTATTCTTTGCATTCGTCTGGTCAATACTTGGCCTCGCAAGGTAGGTGGCATTGCTTCTTGGAGAAGTAGCATTCAGCCTTGTGAGCTGGACATTTATTTGAGAGAGTTGACCATGGCCGCAGTAACTTTAACTTTAGTTGCTGAATCGACTTACTGCGGCGCAATGACGCGTCATTCGTGCGTCGAGCCCTTCCTCGAAACATGCACTCGCAGACACACGAATGCAGACGAGGGGCGCGCACTGTGGCCCTCGAACACCAATACGGACCTAAGCCAGGTGTATACTACGTTGATGTGGCAGGGCCGTCGCCCGCTGGATTCTACACGGCCGCCGTATCATTCACCAAAACAAACGCGTTAATGGACCCTCCTATCGGGTTTCCAACTCCGCACGCGCTGAGGAGGTCGCAATAGCACTGGCAGCCTTGCACACACACTCTACGCCAAGCCTTTGAAAATTATCTCGCGGGCGAGGTATCGCCTTTAGCCTACGATATTCTAAAGTGAGCCATCAGGGATTTATACCCCTCACCAAAACGCATTGTTTGGACTCCGAGCCACCAGGGCCTTAGAGGGAACGAGGCTGCGGATGCGGCCGCCCGCGCGCTTAACCACCGGGCACCTCACCCAGGTTTTTCCGGCCCAAAGACTAGCCAACCGCTCCTACAATTTAGAGAAATTCTGTTGTACCATTGCGAACAACATCGGCTTTTCCCGGTGCCTGCTAAAGGCCTGAGGTAAGGCCGATGAACCAACCCTAAGCGCCTGCAGACCAACACCTTGTTGTGTCCTGCAGTAGTGAAACATTTTGACCCGAAAGTCGATGGGCGGTGCCCTCACTGTGAGGAAGTCTCCAATAACGTTCACATGACCGGACTAGAGAGGCATGGGAGGCAGCCCTACTCAATTGCTTAGGGCTGGATGCTCAAAGAGCTCTAGTCTAACGGGCACGGGTAGCGGTCTTGTCCAGCGGTGTCACGGAAAAAGGACTACTACTGTGTAAAGGGCTCTTAAGGATCTGCTAACTCTCTATGAATAAATGTTTTTCACACACACACACACACACACACACACACACACACACACACACACACACACACACACGCACACGCACACGCGCACGCGCACGCACACGCACACGCACACGCACACGCACACGCGCACGCACACGCACACGCGCACGCACGCAGACAGACAGACAGACAGACAGACAGACAGACAGACAGACAGACAGACAGACAGAGCCAAGTTCACTTTTATTTCATGTTTGGTCGTTTCGGAGCACTCTAGAGCGCTCTCCTGAGATAAAGAGAGAGGCTGGGGAAAGAAAAAGACGCCACTTCTCTCTGCCCCCCCCCCCTCTCTCTCTCTCAGAAGAGTGCTCCGAAACAACCAGTCAAAGTTGACATTAGGCTACGCTGTCAAACACAGCGCTCTCACCGAGACTTGCGCATGATGAGGACAGTGACGACGACGATGATCATGGACTCTATATTTGGCTCACACCACTCCGGGAGATTGGCCAATATACTCTCTTTTTCGACTTCTTCACAAACACAAGCTTGGCAAAACGCTTCCTCTGCCGAAGGTTTCGAGAATCAGCCCAATTTACCACACAGCTTTTCGTTCCACAATCGCCCCGCCGCGGTGGTCTAGTGGCTAAGGTACTCGGCTGCTGACCCGCAGGTCGCGGGATCGAATCCCGGCTGTGGCGGCTGCATTTCCGATGGAGGCAGAAATGTTGTAGGCCCGTGTACTCAGATTTGGGTGCACGTTAAAGAATCCCAGGTGGTCTAAATTTCCGGAGCCCTCCACTACGGCGTCTCTCATAATCATATGGTGGTTTTGGGACGTTAAACTCCACATATTATTATTATTATTATTATTATTATTATTATTTCGTTCCACAATTCGACAACAGACTTGTCCCGGACAATGCGCTGTTTAATCCCAGCGTCGCTGTACCTGCAGCGCTTGGCAAGATTCTGCCCGTGCTATGGTTGATACCCCCCTTTCTTGATGGTTTTTTGCCAGGATTTGCAGGTTATGTCCTCCTGGCATAAAAATTTTAGCTTCTTTAAGAGGTTGAACAGTACGGTTTAGAAAAAGAAATATTCATTACGATTCGCACCGTAACCTCAGAGAGAAAACAAGTCATCCTGCATGACCCGCTTGACTCTTGGCAGATCCCCTTCAGTGGACAGGTGCCAATCATTTCGGTAGCATCGTCATGATCATAACCCTGAGGGACAACCAACAAACCAACCATTGCCATCGCACCCAGATTGCGCGTGTATTTGCCCGCGTGCGGCCTAAATTTCGCCGACATGGCGGATTGCTGCCTAGGAACCTGAGAAGCAGCAGCTGGCTTGGCCGGTGTCCCAGGCAGCGGCGTTCTAGTGCCCCCGGCACTCAAGCCGGGCCTACGCCGACGCAAGGAGGTGCAACGCCACGTCCCATATAGTCTCGGCCACCTCCATCGAGACAGCTGCGTCATGATTTTCTCCAGCACTTGCAACGTGAGTGCTATTCTGTAGGACCAAACCCACGCACAGATAGAATGACACTTGTCCATCGAGTTTTGGAGTGTGTGGCTGTCGGCAATGTTGTGGGGCACAGCCTATACCTCGCGCTAGCTACAAGCTTCCGCCCGTGCTTATCTTTTAATGCAAGGGCCTAACGCAAAGTGTGACCACAGGATGTTTGGTATCGTTACGGCGTCGGTCTTTACATGTTTCTGCAGGAAATGGCAGCTGGAGTGGCTGACTGGGTGCTTTAGACGAGTGTGATTCAATCTCTACCACCCTTGTATTACAGTACATCGGCCCATGAAGAAATAGTTTTGCGGAGAAGCTGTGAGCACGTATCGCCGAATCGGAAGCCGATTCAGCGGATGCATTATGAGAGGCAGGAGTCAGGACCTTGGGGGTTGGTGTGGTGCCTTTTCCCGTTCAGTGCGGATTCCTCTCTGTTGCTATAATTAGGATGGTTCATGCATAAATTTGAATGAAGCAACAGTGCTAGAAAAAAAGACGAAGATTAGAGGACACTGACACATGGATGGATGGATTGATGTAGCTGTGTTCTTTAGATCGGGCGGCGGCTACCGCCACCTAGCCGTAATACTTAGTAAACTAACCACTAGATTTGTGTTTTTTTCCTTTTAAATAGTGGAGTTGAAGACGGGTACTTTGCAGTGAAGGATTTAATTTTCACTCGTGCCTTGACTTTAGCCACCAATCAGATAACCTCCTTCTAGTTAATTCTACCCGCTTAATGTCTATTTTGCCCTCCCTGTCCCTAAACCCCAGTGCTTTGAAAAATTCTGCGCCATCATCCTGAAATATAGGGTGAAGCCCTCTACAGAACATTATCCCAGTGCTTTGAAAAATTCTGCGCCATCATCCTGAAATGTAGGGTGAAGCCCTCTACAGAACATTATCAAGTGTTCGGCAGTTCCTTCCTCCTCTCCGCATGCACTGCATACCGTGTCTACCCCGTACACAGCGCCGTGTGTTTCCGCCCTCTCGTGTTCGTCTTGTACCAGCGCTGTTCCTTCGTTCGAAATCCGCATTTGGTTATACATCAGAATAAAGTACAGCTTTCTACAGCGTGATAGTACTAATAAAAACGCATTAATACAGCAACGGAGTTCGACGAGCACCTTTAAAGTAGAGTAAAGTTCAAGATGCGGGAAATTGTCATCCCTTGCACTGCAAAATTATTTTGTTTATAGGGGTTTATCAGAGACAAGGATCAAGGGGAAGACAGGGCATTTAGAGGGTCGAGCAGCTTGCCACCATGCCGCATTGAAACCCATCCAGGTTACTTGAGGCTATGTGGCCCTAGTGAATTAAAAAAAGTGGATCCGGAAGTACGGTTTAACTCTTGAGACCTGTAGCCGAGGCTAATTTGCTCTATATTGCGGAGGCTTCAACATTCAGTGCCGAGACAACCAGCTCTCAAGGCTGGCAGGAGGGGTTATTTCCTTCTACAATGCAACCTGTAGAAATGATAAGCTTATGCGCATTGGCGTGCCTGAGGTTCCTCGTTATGGCGGTGGGGAGGTGCAGGTTCCACCCGGTGCACCTCACCTTTTACCTTGTCCAATCTAGCAACAGCGCGCTTCACAGTGGATGAAAAAACCAGCCGGTGAGAGGCTCATCATCTACCGTGACCTTTCGTCGGTCAAGCGTCGAGTCGTGGTAAGAGCGGTGTTTTTGGGATTGTGAAATTGTACTTCACCAATACGCCAAAAAGAGCACAGTGGGTCCGGGAACAAACCGGGGTTAAGGATGTCATAGTTGAAACCAAGAAGAAGAAATGGACATGGGCCGGACACGTAGCACGTAGGCGGGATAACCGGAGGTAATTAAGGGTAACTGACTGGATTCCTGGAGAAGGCAGACGCACAAAGGGGAGACAAGTTAGGTGGGCCGATGAGATTAAAAAGTTAGGTATAACGTGGCAATGGAAAGTACAAGACAGGGTCAATTGGCGGAAAATGGAAGAGGCCTTTGCCCTGCAGTGGACGTAGTCAGGCTAATGATGATGATGATGATGAATACGCCGAAATATTTGTGTTCTTTGGTGTTCCTTTAAAGAATGGGGAGACAGATCCCACCGGGTAAAAGCTTGGGGTAGACTTCGCGCCTTTTCTTAGGTTATTAGGGAACCACACGTGTCCGAGCGTGGTTCCCAAGCCCCTGTGAGTCAATCTGTCATTAGTAGCTGACAAGCCTGGAGGGTTAGTTTCTGTGGTAAGGACTTCGAGCGGTCATCTGGTCAGGTAAGAATGTCGGGACGACGACTAGGTAGATGCAAGTGACGGAACTGAGCAGAAGAAGACGTCTTGATCAGCGTGTGGGGACGCTGGGTTTATTTTTCCCATATAACAATGAGGAAATGACTTAGGCCAAACGCAACACATTTCTATGAGTTGAGGGCGCGTTAAGTCCGACGTAATATGGCCTTGCTCTACATACTGTTGAGTACAAAACGTACTCAATTTTCTAAACAATAACATGGTGCATAAAGATATGAGATTACGTTCGAAAAACGAAAAAAAAAGAATGCTCGTTTTAAAACGAAATAGGACCGTAGTATAATATATGGAAAGAAAAAAAAAACAAGGTTTATGGACGCGATCTTAACGATTTTTTTATACATTCCCAGGAACCGGGGAGATATAGATGTGACGCTATCACTCGGCAGCAGGAACGGTGGCCTGCCGTAACTGAATAGAAAATAGATGAGAAAAATCACATCTCTCGAAAAAAGTTAGTTATCAAAACCGACTCCATTTTATATGTAGCAGAGACCCCTTGGTACATTTTGGCTAATTGAATTATCGCACTAGAAAGTGTGTGGATTCCCAGGATAATTAAATACCGCCCGCAGAAACACACGGGATTCTATTGTCAAATATTAAACGCTGTGAGAAGCTGTGCGGTTTGTAGTGTGGCACTGTAACATTGCCAGACTGCTCAAGTAAGTAATTGCCCTACAAAGCCGGGAGTCATTTTTTAGAACTAGTTTTTCTCGTCAGATATGATTTTTTTTGCCTATCTTCCATTCAGTAACGGCAGGCCACCGCCGTGACCGACGAGATACGGCGCTATGTGCACGTGTCCCCAAATCCCGGTCATGTTCTTCAGATGTTAGTGTGCGTCGCTATGATTCGTTTTGTATATCCTGGTGTCTTATCGCAGCAGGTGTGGCGTTTTTGGTATCGTGAAGGAGGTAGCTACTGATGCGAGAAAAAATTGTTTTTTTTTCTTTAGTGCCTCTCGAAGTAATACGTCTGCATAGTCATTTAGTATTATTATTATGATTATGATTAGTACTATTCTAGTGGTATTATTATTCTGTGCTATAAGTAGCTATGTTCTGCGCTATGTTTCTTTGTATAGTTCAATCATGTGTTTTTTTTGCTTTTTTCTATTTTAAACATTGTCTCCAGTTTGATGTCCTTTGTCGCTGTGTAACCGCTTGCGCAAGTATGTAGGTATGTCACACAATTGGTCCCTCTACTAGCCAGTTAGGCTATGGGACCAAACAAGTGTTTGCGAAGTTTTTTGTTACATGAATGTGAAAGTTACAATTTAAAAAAGTCACTAATTTAACCCAGTGTCCGCCCTTACGACGCGCAGTTCTCGGCCGTAGCGGCCGTGGTGTTGCTGACTCCCCTGTCGTGGCCCTTCGTGCTGTGCTTTTCGTGCCGGGTGGCGACCTGGATGTACCGCCTGTACCTGATCGCGCTGGTAGCCATTGTGGCGTTCGCCACGTGCTATCCCAGCCGCCGGCAGGACCTCGTGAACGACATGTACCGCTACTCCGTGCCGCCCGACTTCGACGCGGACATCCTGCACGAGGAGCCGCCTCACGGAAGCAGAACCGTGGTCAGCTCGAACTCTCTCGGCTTTAAGTGGTCGGAGCACTTGTCCGTAGCCGAGGCCAAGCGGCTGAACTCGTGAGGGCTCGCATAATTTCTCGCGTGAAACTATTTAGGGGTTGTCAGTGGATCCAGCGCAGGAGCGGAGGGGCCATTGGAGCGCAAGACAAAAAAGAAAAGAGTTAGAGCCAAGCGACGTCCCGCTTCTTTCAGCCGAGTACAGCGGAGTTCCAGTGGAGCGCATTGCTACGCCAGGTGTTGGACAAAGTTGAAGTTACTGTCGATCGAGCCGAGGCTTTGCTTTGAGCAACGTCACCTTGGAAGTGTGGCAGCTTGGGCTAGTTGGTATGGCATGACGATAGTTATAGCGCGAGAACAGAACAGAACAGAACAGTCCTTCTTGTCTCTGTGTCATCGTTCTGTTCTCGCGCTATAACTATCGTCAGCTTGGAGGCCGCTCGCACGCCGATCTACGGCGCACGCTTTGCTGAGCGTGCCAAGTGAGCGGGCGACTGGCTCGCTCCGTAGGAACATTAGCTGTGTCTTGGCTGTGTCACCGTGCCGCGCATGCTCAGCTGGTGTCTCCGCTCGCTAGCTGGGCCCACTGGCGCGCCGAGTTACTCTCCATTGCCGGCTCTGACAGTGTTGCTTATGCATAAGCCTATCGACGATTCGATGGCGAGAGCCATCATAATTTTTGCAGCTTACAGCGCTTAAGAGAAGACAACGAGGTTCGAAAATGGTGACGATACGAGCGCTGACTAAAGATTGTTAAAAAAATGACACGAATAGATACAAAGGCTGGCCATGTTTCGACGGTGTAACTGCGCTAGAACACCAGAGTAATCCAAGAGATGTAAATATGCCGAAACACGTGAGGCGTACACTGTGCGTCCAGAATGAAACCAAGGAATGATAGCAACAAACACTGAGGTGCCGAAAAAAATTTGCCCACATGAATTGACAAGGCAATTGAAGTTTAGAAATGACACTTTCATTTCGCTAAGGGCAACAGACGGATGCTTGCGAACTTCACCCCTTCGGAAATTTACATCACTTGCTTGACTCTGCTGTACACCGCAGTCACTCCATAGAAATGTGAGTAGTCGGTATTTACTAGTGTAGTTTCTTCTTAATAAAACTTTTAATAAACGTTAATGAACTTTTAATAAGCTCAGTGCTGTTTCTCCACCTGCTTTGAACTTCGTCCTCGTCACTCAAGTGCTGTAAGCAGGTCATACATGAAATATCTTCAGCTATCCCAAGTTCCAATTCTTGTGCCATCTTCTTTTTCTTCTCGCTCGACGCATCGATTGAGCCTCGCCCACACCCGAAAAGTGTGTGTGCCTAAGGAGGTCTTGCATTGTTTTCACGATCGAAGGCATTGCAAGCTGTTCGCACCTCACTCGTTTTTTTTTACTAAGAAAATATACCCTGCCAAAAAATGATCGAACAGAAGAAACGGAGAAGAAAGGAAAGCGGCTAGACCACCAACTGTTATTTCACAAACGCGAGGCTCAAGCATGTACACCTATGCTGTCACCCGGTCACGTTATAATCTCTTTACGAGAAATGCAAAATACAATAACGTACAATCACTGTACGTAATCTTCGCAATATTATTCACTCAATATGATAAAAAAATATTGAAGCAATTTTTTTCTCTTCCTGCGCAACGACACATAGCTATCACTGCAACACGTCTCGCCTTTCTTTACAACATTTTGTTCTACGGCCGTGACCGGGTCCCCTTTTAACGAAGCCACAATGTCGTGAGATGACGCCGTGATGTGACGTAACGTTATTGTGACGCCATTGTGACGCAATGATGACGTAACATGTTCTGGCTCCCGGTGACGTCATGGGGATGTCATATAATGAGGTCATCGCCGACGACGGACGCTGGTCAATTTTCGTGTTTGTTGTGGTATCCGAGGTTTTCGCCTTAATATTGTTACGGGAAAGATACAGACTCGAAGGAGCCTGTGCAGTGTATTTTCAACTGGTTAAGCTAGCAGCGCCACCGATACGAGCAGCTCGTGCCAGTCTATCCTCGGTCGTCGTCCTCTTTGCCTTTTGGCCGCGATGCTACTGGCACGGGGTATATATATATATATATCTACGTGTATGCAGCTAATGTGGTTTCACGGACGATGCATGTGGGCACTCCTAAGACGTCGAACCATTGGCCTTGGTCAGACAGTCGGCCTTACCAAATCACATGAAACACTCCAAGGCCAGCATATGTCATTTACAGTAGGTCGAGTTGCTGACGCAATATGCTAGCCATATCTACAATTGATGCGTGGACGTAAGAGGGACCTAGAGGAGGGGGAATGTTCGATGGCCATGTCCCCCCCTCCCCCCCCCCCGCGCGTGCTTGGGTGCTCGGTGAGGGCCTACAGCACGTGACAAACTCGCTAAGTTCATTCCAGCTATTATCGCCCTGTCCTCCTGCGATACACCAAATGGCTCATGATTAAACGTTGCTGCCGGCCTGTATGCCTTAATTGTAAACAAAATATCAGTTCTATCGGTATCCAGAGAATGGCTGAAATATAGCGGCGTTGCTGCGACCCCATTGTGGACAAGGAGAAGGCTCACAGGGTCCCTTAGACATTCGCCCAAGACGACTGAAAGGCGAAAGTAATCTCACATTTACTATATCGAAAGCTTTGTACCCTTCTCGTGGTTTAACACTGCCTCTAAGATCGGAGGCATTGCAGCCTTTTCGCACCTTGCCTGGTCTATAGTACTGCTTCCGAGATAGGCCAACCCCTGACCTAGCGATGATGTCGTATGACGACTCCATCACGTGATAGGTTTGCGCATCATTCGTGTGGACGCCGACGCTCAATTTTTGTGTTTGATGAGGCGCGTAAGGCTTGCGCTTAAATCGAGGTCAACACATAAGTAAAACGGCACGTTTCACGGTCATTCCGCAGTTTTTTAAAACTCACTACGTTGATAGCAAGCCTCTGTGGAGTCGCCATCACGTTCATCAAATTGACATTGGCTAAGCTTCAAGGTAGAGAGCGTGTGCAAAGTCATTTTTCGGGTTTGTACTGTTTGGAGTAGCAGAGATTGCCTTAAAGCGCTGCTGACGTACAGAGGTGAACAAAAGTTACCAGACCGCACTGCCGCAAAATGACACGGTGTGTCGGCCGGGGGACTTCTGAGCACCGCTGTATGTTCTTCGCAAAACTTGTAAACGTGCCAAAACATTTAGTCACAGAGATGTGGGCGAACAGTCGTAAGTTATGCACGAAATCTGTCTTCTTGAAATACTCATTTACTTTCTCTGGTTCTCTTCTTCAGGGGTTCCAGCGAAAGTCCGGGGGTCCGGGGCTGTTGCAGTCCACTCCCGCTTTCCATCCGGTCACTGGATTAATAACAAGCCGAAATTAAAACGCTGCACGTCAACGACGGCTCACGCGAACGTCTTATCTATGCCTTTTTTCGGAATTTACTGACTGAAAAAGATGCGGAGATAACGAGTTCCAGTTTTCTTAACACGCGCGCGAAGTGTGCTGTTGATTCTTTTGCGGTTTTCAGTTCCAAAGCATCCTTATTGGCTAGTCTTGTTTCCCGCTCGAGTTTCTGTTATTGGCTTAGTTAAGCGAGACCTCTTCCACAACAACATCGGTAAAAAAGTAGTGATCGACGTTTCAGACAATATCATTCAATACAGAGGTGGGTTAAAGAGACCAAGGAAATGCCTGACGTCGAGTCGAGTAGCGGTGAACTCGGCACGATCGCGACTGCCCACCACACGACACCTCTGCACACCGCAGAAGACGTGCGGAGAAGGTAGGAGGAAAATAAACCAGTCCTGGCTGGCTGCGGGACAAATGAAGGTTGACAGTTTCAGGCAAGTGCAGGTATTGACAGTTTGAAGGTACAATTGAAGGATAAATGTAGGTATTGACAGTTTCAGGCAAGTGAATTGCGTCTGCGTTACTCACTCGCACTGTCAGTGTGTACCGGAGGATTAGAAAAAAGACGAAAATGTGAACGAGCCTCGTTGCTAATCAAGTGATAGCTGTACTGCTGCTAAAAAATCGCAGCATCTCCACGGAGTGAGTGATGATGAGTGGGGTGAAGCATCCGTCAGTCCGTCTGCGTTGCCGTCCGTCCGTGCGTCAAACAGACAGACAGACAGGCGGACGGACGGACGGACGGACACGGCCATCGGATGATTCACGGTTTGCCGATATAACCCTCCAAAGCTTCGCCCCTCTCATCATCATTCACTCCGTGTATACGCTCTGATACATACAAGCATACATACAGGTAACAACCGACCCACGCATTGAGGAGCTTCGCCTCTAGAAGTCGGGGAAAACACACGGTTCCGCTCTTCTCGTCTGACTTCCAAGCCGAGTGAAGATCAACGCTGGCCAAAGAGCCTCAGCAAAATGCCGACTGTGGCGGCCTCGCGAGAACGCACCACGTCACAAGGTGGTGCCACCGCTAGAGGCGCTGCCTGCATTCAAGTCCACTGCGCCTTCGCGCTGAGGCCACTGACTGCACCGTGCGGCACCTCTGTGTAGTCTTACGGCGCAACGCTTTGGCGTCGAGTAGTCTACAGAAAAACCTGTACACTTCTCGTCGTCTCTCTCGAAATCGCGACGCGCAACTAAGTTGCATTTCCAAAAAAAAAACAACAATAATGGTGTCCTTTCCCAAAGAAAAATAAAACGATCAATGATGGTTCAATTTGGTTCAACCGCGATCAACCTAGGTATATTTTTGGTGTTCACTCACCCGTCGTCATTTGGAGCCAACGGAAGGGAACAAGATCAGCACTTCGAAAGGAAACGTTTAAATTCCCAGTAGGTTGACTGCGTCGATGTCGTCATTTTCCTTTCTTTGCAGTGTTCTGGTTGCGCTAGCTATCAAGCAGAATTTGGTTCATCCCCTACCCAGGACGATACCGACACGACTGCGAAGTCCCCTCGTTTTCCTTGGTCAAACGAAATCCTACGCTTTTGACGAAATCTATCCACCCCATGCTGCAATGGCAGTAGCAGTAGTGTCATCAACTTACTGACGTAGCAACCTGCGTTGTGAGCCACGATGCGGCAGGATGAATAAGTGCTAGCACTACGAGCAGCATCAACAGATGGGGACCCAAGCCTATATACTTACCGTACCTTTGGAAGCTCCGATTTCTAAGCACGGCCTGGTCACGGTGTAAGAGTAGTTTTACACCGTGGGCCTGGCCGACCAGCGCCAACTCGTCGCCTGGGCTGAGTGACCACCCCACCGTCACTGATTAGGTAATTAGGCGTTTGTCAGTGCTAGCGTTAGTCAGACCATAAGTTACCCTTCCATGCAGTCGACGTTTCTGGTACGCCCATGGTATGCACGCAACCACTAAACTTACCAAAACAATGACCTACTGTACTCCTGACCTGCCCAGATAGCAGGGTTCATATGAGAGCGCGTGTGCCCGCTCTCGTTCAACCGCTCACTATTGGTGGCGCTACCTATAACCTGTTAGTCTGCTACTTTATGGTTGTTTTGAAGGCGCTGGAGTAAGAAAACCTGCAATCTATGGTGAACTGCCGGCATATATGTGACTATTTCTTCACTTAGATGGCTGGTCAAGTAAGCTGTTCAGTGCACCTAAGTATTTATTGTACACTGGTTCACAAACGTGGGAACCCGTATACTTACAAGGTGTAGGGCAACCTATGTTCCTATGTCGTGTCGCGTCTATTTAATTGCAAAAAATCTGGATGACTTTTAGAATACTTATTTCAAAAATATTTTTTACTTGTGCATACTAATTACGCACTATGAGTGCTCTGTTGGCCAAAAATGACCACTAGCGCTGAAGGTGACGTAGCGAACACGTGTTAACTAGCGCCACGCCGCTTCACGTTACGGACCTAGCGGCAGAAGATATGAACTAGAATGTGGGCACTGGAGAGGGGCTCTCTGGGCAGTTCAGGAGTAGAGTAGGTCGTGACCAAAACACGTCAATTCACCTTGAAACATTTGGTTCAAAACGAAACATTCAACGATGTTTCGGATGAAACCGATTTCCACAAGGCACGGGATTTGTCAAATTCATTTTCTTTCTCACCTTGAGACAGACATGTGCAAGCAGGTTGTCATTGCTCTGGCACGTGGCACTGTTCACAGCGACGAAGAAGAAGAGTAGACCTGGTGGAGAAGCGCGGACTATCGCGAAGTCCCGCGTATGGTACCTGCCATGGATGCTACGCAACAGCCCCCAGTCGAAGAAATCCTCTCCAACGCGAGCGTTACCTCGCCTAAGCCAGGACATCCACAAGGTGACAGCACTGGCGCACAGAACAAGTCGACCACAGCGGGCCCGGGGGAGGCCTCGGCCTCGTCGTCCCCATCGCCACAGCGGGAGCAAGAGGTCGACTCGGCACTCAGGCCTGGACAGCCCGCGGTACAAGTTCAGGGTCAATCCAGGTCGACGAACGATGGATTCTGCATGCAGATATGGTTAGCCTGGGCGGGCCTCACCTGTCCCTTGATTTTCTGCTTGTGGCTGTTCCTCGTGCCATTCCTGGTCAACAACAACACAACCACGCAGCCGACCATCCGAGGTCGAACCTCGGAAGGAACGCCACCGCTTACCATTCCAATCAATCTTCCACCGAACGTGCCAGCTGCCTGTCTAAAGCCCACCTCCTTACCTATTTTGGATGGGCAGATAAATACAATTCCGGACCCAATTCCTGGCCCTTCGAGAGAACATATGAGGCCTTTCTTTTGCCTCTTCAATAACACCGCAGTCTTGATCAGCCAGAATTACAGCGGCGTCCGCGTAGAAGTCGATTACACGTTTAGGGCGGTACCCTTTGAACTGTGCCATTACGTGATCTATTGGTCTATGGCCATCAACAATGGAGATATCATCAGCCGACTGCCATGGTTCGACCAGCATCATGGACTCCATCAGCTCAGGAATATCGCCGACAGCCTCGGCTACGTGAACGTCAAGATACTCCTGGCTGTGGGAGGTTATCCACAGGATGGTCCGTACTTCTCGGTGCTCGGCCATGACTCTGCCACCCTCAACCGGCTCACCTCGAACATCGTTGGCTCCATGAGTTCCTTCCACTTGGATGGCGTCGCCGTTCACTGGGTCGACCCCGGCTCTAATTGCGCGGGTCCGGACGATCAGGGAATCGTTGCCGCGCTACTGCGCATGCTCCGGCAAGCCTTCGACAACGCTGGATTGACGCAAGCTCTGGTGACAGCAATGCTGGATGGCCGCGACGCCGTGGAGCGCCTCTTGTCGACTTCTAAGGACGTAGTGGACTATTTCTTCTTGACCGAAAGCCGCCTCTTTCCGAACATGTCGAGGACCTTTTACGACATTTGCGCGGTCTTCAGCAACGACGTTGTCAAAACCGTGAATCATTACATCAGCAGCGTGCCTGGATTGAGGCGGAATCAGATTTGTGCCGCGGAACCAATTGCCTTCTTTGCGTACGATGGGGTCATCGATATGACCAGGAGAGATTTCGTTCCGGAGCCGGGACGCCTGTTCCGTCGTGCTCCCATTTACGAGTCGTGCAACAGGCGTCGTTTCTGCAGGCAACAGACCTCGTCGCATACGTGCATCGCGCACTACGCCAAGTACGGCTATAGGCCGAACTCCACGACTCTGCGGACCGCCACCATCTACTTGACCGAGCTTACCTACACGTTACAGAGGCGTTTCCAGACGCTTTCCCAGAATTCGACGACCGGCGAACCTTGTACCTTCGCCACGCTCATAGAGTACGACAACTACGCCGGACAGTGTGCTAGTCGCTACAATAGGAACTTACTTTTGCGCCACCTGTACTTTGGGTCGCTTGGCCGAACCCTGAGCAACGGGTCAATCGAAGACGCCGCGCCGGCATACAATTCGCGTACTTGTTGATAGAGGTTTTTTTCCCTCTTGAATTTTCTTTGTTTCCTTTGTTTCTTAGTTGTACTGCAAATATAACTGGTGGTATCATTGATACTTTAATATATTTAACAGATAATATAACCTGGCTGCGGTGTAGTCTCATGTGTACGACATAACATCGTTTTTATGTGGTATAACGTTGTCGTATGCCAACATTGTTGTACGTTCGTATGCCAACATTGTTGTACACAATTTTAACAATGCAGAAGCGCAAGAGAAGATGGGTGACCTAAAGCGCGTGAAAACGTGTGGATTGTTGCTTGGGATTCGTGGCGCTTTAGCGGCTCGTAGCGGTGCCACCTGCAGAACCGTTTATCACGAGGGCATTCTGCACACGATGCGTCTGTTCACTTGATGTCCGAAAAAGTATCGGATGGGGTTTAGGGGCATTTTAAGATAAAGGGACTGACCCAGGGCACGTCTGTTTAGTGCCCCGATGAATAAATGACTGGTTGGTATTCCGACTGCACATGATATATATATATATATATATATATATATATATATATATATATATATATATATATATATATATATATATATATATATATATATATATATATATATATATATATTCGAAGGTGCATCTCAATAAAGTTTTCTTTAGAGATTAACAACGCCGTGAAACGGGCTACGGGAACCTTTCATTCGTTTTCGAAATTCAGTGAATTTGAAGCTCAATTACAACGAATAAGGGCCATTCGGAGACGAGCGTAACGATGAAACAGGCGAACCAAATTACCTTATCGAGGCAAGATGGCTGCAAAAGGAGATTGAATGCCATATCGATGAACTTTAGTTGAACGGCTGGAAACTATTCTGCGAATCCTTGGGTCTGCTTCAACACCTGCTTGAAATGTAGGGTTCTGCGTCTGCACTTCATGATCTACCACACCAACATTTCCCTCTTTCCAGTCTCTTTCTCTGAGAGAGAGCTAGAGAGAAATAGAGAGGAAAGGCAGGGAGGTTAACCAAGCTTGGCTTGGTTGGCTACCCTACGCTGGGGTGAGGGAGAGAGGAAATAATAGAAAGGAAATAGAGAAAAAAGAAGAGTAAGAAAGAGATGGATAAATAGTCAGCTTGAGACTACACAGCACGATCGCACGCTGTTCTTTCACAAGCGCTCGTGAAGTCTGGTGGTTCTTAAAAAGCACAAGAGAGCTTTCGTAGCTTTGCGCGTATATGCGAAACCGTCGGCCAAGGTCCCAGTATATTGTTTTCTGCGAGTGGTCGTAAACCCAGCTGACGGAGCCTGCTTTCCATACCACGTCGTTCAGACTGGTATGCTGGGCAGTGGCCTAGAATGCGCTCAAGCGTCTCCTAGCAGGCGCAAATGTTGCATGCTGAACTGCGCGCCATTCCAAGGAGACGGGAATGCGCATTCGTAAATGCCACGCCAAATCTTATGCGACATAGCGGAGTTTCAGCACGTTGCCCGGATGGCAAACGCAGTTGCAAGTTTGGGTCGATTCTATTCCTTCATTTGAAGTATTTGTAAACTGTGTATTTAAATTCATGTTAGTGTGAATTCGAATACTGTAATAATTGTTCGAATATTCGAAGGGCTCAAACGGGGACGCATGCCTAGGCATTGCCTGCGGTGTCCAGATTCTCAATGGCGCAAGGCGGTTATAGGGTAATCGCGCATACCAGTCGTTTACACTAGAAATTTCGGTGTATTCTCAATGCAGGAGCACTGTGCATTCATCTATATACATGAGCACTGCCGCGGCCGGGCTGGAGGAGCGGCAAGCGCGCACTTTCTTACGGCTTCCGCAACCAAACAGAAAACAATAGAGCAGATTCTTCAAAATTGTTGCAGGCGACGATTAAAGCCCCTTATTAAGAGGGCTTTAGCGAGGAGTTGAGCCTCAGTGCCACGAACTAGCGGCGGTAAAAGACGCCTCGCTTCCAACCAGGCCGACGTATTTGAATTTGAATCGAGAAGAAAACCCGCGAACGTTAATCATAAATAGAAATAAACTTGCTTCTCATGAAATAACCTGTGGAGACGAGTATTGGCGACTTAATCTCCAATAAAACTTGCCTCGAATTTGAGGCTTTGCAAAGAAATCTAGTGACACGAGGATACGTCACCAGAAAAGGTTGTCACGTTAAACTCGCTGGGCAATTTTTTAAAACCTCCTTGGTCCCTCAGTACTGTTTACTGGTCACGAAACTTCCCCGTCCCTCTATGGGAGAGCTTTGGGTGCCGCTAACCGCGGGGTGGCGCCACCAGTGTTAAGGGGGCACTCATGGTACTCGTCGAGGCCACTGTGGTGTCTCTCAGCGAGGCGACGGCCAGGCGAGTTGTGTAGGTCTTGCGTGCGTCGTGCTTTATCGCGTGTGCGCGGTGCTTTGTGTGCGTCTTATCGTTTTCAAACGTAACGAATAGTTATCGGCTGTGTGAAGGAGAATGCAGAAGACATCCTGTGCGCCGCACGGTCGCCCTGACCACCAAGACGCTCGTCGAGGCCAGCAAAGCGATGGCGTTCTGGGCTGGTTTTGTTGGTGTCGTTTTATCGCGCGTGTGTGGTGCTGTCTGTGTCTGTGACTGTTTTCGTATGCGACGGCAGTCAGCAGCAGCTTCACGAACGATGCCAAAGACATGCTGTGTGCCGCACTGGCGCTCCGGCTACTGAGGAACCGTTGAGAAGGTGTCTTTGTTCGTGTTTTTCAGTGACGCCAAAAGCCGTGAGCAGTGGAAGCGGGCGATACCGCGTAAGAAAACCGGCACATTCATGTTCAATTCACCGAAGGTTCAGGTATGTGAAAGACATTTCTGTAACGAGGTTTTACGCCGAGCACGGAAATGTACCGTAAACTAACTGTGAATCGAATGATGTATATTCAGAGGAACTTAAGCTATAGTATTTTTTTCAGAGCATGGGCAAATCATCACGAAAAAGTATCATCGCGTAAGTTGCACACGCCAGTACTTTTCTCGGCGAAGAGACGTTAAGCACGCCCGTCCCCTACGATACGTACGTGCGCCGGTGTGAGGGCAATGTTGGCCGCGCTTCTTGCGCTGACGTCGGCTACAGCCTCCAGGAAAATGAAAATCTATACAAATGAATGACCAAGCAGTGTTTGCTTATCAGCGTGCGGAACGTGGCTGTACGCCGATATCGCCGCAATCAAAGGGAATAGAGCACTGCCGATACCGAACCGACATTTATGGTCGCTACGCGCACGTGCGAGTACGCTGTCTATACGCGATTGGTGACCAGCTCATAAAACCCCACGTGAATATGTCCGTAAAGCCACCAGAGCGAGTCTCCGCCAAGGAAACCTTTTCACGCACCAACAACACGCCGTTTGAGCGTCTGCAGTGGTGCCCCTGGCGGAAGGCTCTGTCCCTATACCAAACTTGGCCCGAAGTTTCGTGACCAGTAAAAATTATTGAGGGACTATGGTTTTAGTAAGGTCTTTCTAAACAGGTTTAGTAGTTATTCATAATTTCGTTTGTAACCAATTGTGTTTCATTGCGTCTATTGTTTGGTTATACCATCCATTGTATCATGATATCACATTGAGTTCTTGTGCACATGTATGTCAACATTCTCATGTATATTAGGGCAATGATGTCTTCATTGCAACGTAGTGATGTTTGTCTTGGTACATAGATATGCCAAAGTGTATGTGCCCTGATTACTGAAATGTTATGAAATCTTTGTTCTTTGTACATAGTGTAAATAAACTTTTTCTAAACAGGTCTAAAGAGGTTGGGCCGCAGCGCCATGAAATAGTGGTGGTGAAAGGTGGGAACTAGACACGAAGCGCAGGCCGTAAGAGAGTGCGCGCATGCTGCTGCTCTAGCCTGGCCGTGGCACTGCTAACTTTCCTTCCAGCCTGCTAATCTCCTTCCAGCCTGATGACCATCCCACTGGTCCTTGTAAGTCTTTCAGCTCTTCCTCCATCATAGACTACTTTCCCCTGGAGGCAATGTTCCATCTCCATACTGACGCCTACAGAAATAAAATGGACCATTTCTCCGATATCTGCAATGACTCGCGTCAGCGTATATACTTCAGTACGACATTCATAGATCTCCCTCGCTCACCCAAAAAGGTGATCGTCGCCGCTGACGTCGTCATTTCTGCTTTTTAGGTCGCCGCGGTATCTCTTTTGTGCAACTCCGTTTCCGATTCAACTGCCCTCTTTATCCCGTCACAAGAATGCGCTCGTTGCCGGAACCTTGTCGTCCCGTTTGCCGTCATAACACTTGCCGATGGCTCCAGTGCCGTGTACGTGTGCAATCCGTTCCCTTTGTCACAAGTCCCGTTAATTAGGGAGGCGATCGCCGGGCTAATTCCAAGGGCCGAAGTATCGGCCCCCCGAACCGCACCACGAAAGCGTGGACAATTTAGAAGTGGTCCTTTTTGGCGCGCCAGCGGACGCCGGCTGTGGCCCAAAGAACAAGTCAGAGCCGAGAGTTGATAAACAGAACAGAATTATATTCTCAATAATGGCAGATCAAAAACAATACACAAGTATGCACACTCCACAATAGTTGAATACAATATGTCACCCACCAAACAACGTACAGTACAATCAGCCACACTCGAAACAACGGACACAGACAACAATACGCACTACAATGCAGTCGCATGCATTGAACAACCAAGACACTTTAAGACTAAAGAGATAGAAAACCTATTCAGTCCAAAGTTCTTGGAACAAAAGTCTGGATGATACTCTTCCGAGAATCACTCACTCAAAGTCCAGCGTTGTTGTCGTTCCGCTGCCCCTGAAGTTTCTCTTCCAGGAAACCTCTGTCGTTCCGCTGCCCCGAAGTTTCTCTTCCAGGAAACCTCGCCGAAGTTTCTCTTCCAGGAAACCTCGCCGAAGTTTCTCTTCCAGGAAACCTCGCGTCTTCAATTGGCCACTCTCCAAGCTTCAAACTTCTTCGCCGGAAACCCGTCGGCTTCACACACGCAGCTGTTGCCACGCGTCTTCGCTCGATAGCGGTAAACACACACACTCTTGCCTGTAGCTCGAGTCGTCACCCCTCAGGTGGAAACCATCTTCTCCTGCTTTGTCTCTACGGACAAAACCTTCGCCGACTACACGGCGGAATCACTACGCGCTCTGGCGCTAACTTCCGTCTTCTCCTGATCTCTCATCTCCGCTGCTCGGTTAAATACCTTCCGCGCGACATTCCAGAAAGTTCTCATCATTTCGTCGGCCCGATGCGCAGCGGAGGCTGGGGGAAGGCGCGAGACTGTACGAGGGCCGTCCCCGACAGATGACTCAACCCGGCATAACACGCCCCTTTCCATCTAGAAATTTCGAATGCTTGCTCGGCCGCCGATGTGGGGTGAGGAGGTTCGTCGGCGAAGCCATGCTTCCGAGGGGAGAAGCGCGCGCCCGGGGGGGGGGGAGTCTTTAGATGTTTTTTTATCGTCGACCTCGGGGCGTCACTCCGGCGGTTCGTCGCGAGAATTTGGCGGCGCGCCCTTGTTGAGCGCTCGTTCTGTGACACCCTTGTCCCGTTACCTTATTGCATGGCGAATGTATTGGGAGTCTTGACACTTATGATGACATCTTTCCTTTCGATTCCCGTTCTGATACGACGCCGATGTCCGTGGATGCTGTCACAGCTGCCACCGCGCCCTCACTACCTGACGAAGACGTTCTGTTGCGCAGCGTAGACACCAGCCTTACGCAAGACCAGCGCAATCAGCTCATTCAACTACTTGACCGTTTCCGCGCCTCCTTCGACCACGGACAACCTCCCTTGTGACGCACGTCAGTTGTCGCTCACCATATCGACACCGGTCATCATAATCCGCTTCATCAGTGCCCCTACCGCGTCTCACAGGATGAGCGTGACGTCATCATTCAACACGTCGACGAGATGCTGCAACGTGGTGTTATTCAGCACTCACACAGCCCTTGGTCTTCACCAGTGGTCCTCGTGCGAAAAAAGAATGGCTCCATCAGGTTTTGCGTGAATTATCGTCGCCTAAACAAGATCACACGCAAGGATGTTTATCCCCTGCCACGCATTGATGACGCCTTGGATTGCCTTCAAGGTGCGGAGTTTTTCTCTTCACTGGATCTGCGCTCTGGATATTGGCAAGTGCCAATGGCTGAACCAGACCGTCCAAAAACGGCGTTTGTGACCCCTGATGGCTTATATGAATTTAATGTAATGCCCTTCGGTCTTTGCGATGCGCCTGCGACTTTTGAAAGAATGATGGACAGTATCCTCAGGGGACTTAAATGGCACATCTGTCTTTGCTATGTAGACGACATAGTTGTATTCTCGGCGAATTTCGAAACTCATCTTTCCCGTCTGGAACAAGTTCTCCAGTGCCTTACGGCAGCCGGGTTGCAACTAAACTTCAAGAAATGTCGTTTTGGTGCCCGCAAACTTGCAATTCTCGGCCACGTCGTTTCAAGAGAAGGAATATCGCCAGACCCTGCCAAACTGCGTGCCGTTGCCGAGTACCCCAAGCCTACTACCCTATAGGAGCTTCGTAGTTTCGTAGGCTTGTGTTCCTATTTTCGGCGTTTCATTCGCAATTTTGCCTCTATAATTGCCCCCCTAATTCAGCTTCTCTCCCGTAGCGCGGACCTCTCTGGCTGGAATTCCCACTGCGATGACGTATTCACGGCGCTGCGCCGGCTACTCACGTCTCCGCCAGTTCTCCGCCACTTCGATCCCAATGCACCCACTGAAATTCACACGGATGCAAGCGGTGTCGACCTCGGTGCCATTCTCGCTCAACGCAAGGATGGCTGCGACGAGTACGTTGTCGCCTTTGCCAGCCGTACCCTAACGAAGGCAGAGTCCAACTATTCCGTTACGGAAAAGGAGTACTTGGCTATCATTTGGGCTATAGGAAAATTTAGCACTTACCTTTACGGATGCCAGTTTGATGTTGTCACAGATCACCATGCCTTATGCTGGTTAGCGTCCATGAAAGATCCTACTGGCCGCCTCGCTCGTTGGGCTTTACGCCTTCAGGAATACGATATCCGTGTTGTTTATCGCTTAGGACGCAGACATTCAGACGCCGATGCACTATCCCGTTCTCCACTGCCTCCTGACCTTGCCTGCTTATCAACTGCCATTTGCGATTCGTCATCGTTAAGCATCACTGATATGCCATCCGAACAGCGCAAGGATCCCTGGATCAATTCTTTGCTCGACGTCCTCTCTCACAGTTCGTCAGAAACGACTTCACGCTCCCTCTCTCGTCAAGCAAGACACTTTGCTGTCCGTGAAGGCTTGTTGTATCGCCGCAGTTACGTGACGGACGGCCGTAGGTGGCTCCTTGTCATCCCTGGTCATTTGCGTTCGGACATCTGCGCTGCCTTTCACGATGACCCCCAGTGTGGCCACGCTGGAGTATTTAAGACTTACTCTCGCATTCGTCTAAGATACTACTGGCGCGGCATGTATCGGCGCGTTCGCCAGTACGTTCGGTCATGCACCACGTGTCAACGACGCAAGACGCCTTCTCACAGCACTGCTGGCCGTTTGCAACCCTTAACCTGCCCAGCGAGACCATTCGACCGCGTCGGAATTGATATTTATGGTCCTCTACCCAGCACCTCCACCAAATGCAACGAGCAAGGTTGCGTAAAAACACAGGTTGTTATTCGAGAAACGTTAGCCGCAACAAGCTGGTACAGGCAGGAACCCGGCAAGCACGAGCCACGCACGGACGTCAACGTCTTCTTTCACGCTGGCACAGAGCTGGCGCCACTATGCTTCGGTAAATACATTAAGTACCAAGGATAAAGTACGCATGGAACCAAACTCAACAATTCAGGGCAAAGCTATACAGCGCTTCAAGACAGGTAGCAGTGCACTTGAAGTTGTAAAAAAGTATGTCTACTTAGGACAGGTAGTGACCGCAGTGCTGAACTACGAGATTGAACTAGAAGAAGAACGGGGTGGAATACACTTGGCAAGCCGATGAAGAGGGTGCCAAAATATAATATAGACGTTTCGGCTTCCATTACGAAACCTTCTTCACGCGAAAAAAATCTCCCCAGAAATCTTCGAAAAAGTCTCAACCCCCCCCCCCCCCAAGATTTTCAAACATTTCCCATTCCTGCTTAAAATGGCAAAAAATATTATTAAAAGGCGATGCGACGTAGTAAAATAATAAAAGTAGAAGCTTTCTGAAGGCTACAGGCTAGCTATGTTGTCTCAAATTGCCCTTACAAATGAATTGTCAACATTCGACGACCCCCAGCATTCGACGACCTTTCGAAGGCTTGCAATTTTTTCTCAAACTGCGTTCGCCATGGATTGGACACAAAAATTCACCATTTATTATTGAAGAAGGGGCTGCCTAATATACACACCAACATTTACACCATCTTATCAAGCCGGGGTAGAATAGCGGAGTCGGTAAGGTGTTCAGCGACAAACAGAAAGGCCGCCTAATCAAATCTCGGTGTCAGTAGTGTTGAAAGGAAACAAATAAGGCGATGTGGTTAAGGGCGCTGATACGCCCAAGTGAATTGTTTATTTTTATAATTTACGTGCTATCGATCGATTTGTGGGGTTTAACGTCCCCAAACCACACTATGATTATGAAAGACGCCGTAGTGGAGGGCTCCGGAAATTTCGACCACCTGGGGTTCTTTAACGTGTACCCAAATCTGAGCGCAGGGGCCTACAACATTTCCGCCTCCATCGGAAATGCAGCCGCCGCAGCCGGGATTCGATTTCGCGACCTGCGGGTCAGCAGCCGAGTACCTTAGCCACTAGACCACCGCGGCGGGGCATAATTTACGTGCAGTACAGTGAGCAGGCCAAGATCAAAATATTGCATCATGTGTCGTGGCGTTAGCCGAGTGCGTATGACATAAAACCAAAAGGTTGCTGGTTCACAACTAAAAGGTTGCTGGTTATAGTGGCTGCTGGTTCGAAAAACGGTTGCTGGTTCACAACCAAAAGGTTGCTGGTTCGAATGACAGAGCGGCGAGTGCCGCAACGCAGGGTTGTCATCCAGATACATTAGTCCCGAACCTGAAATGCACGCAATGGCACATGCCAGAAGTACAATTCTGATGGCCACACTGCACATGGGGATTACAGGCCTGAAAAAATGACCCTCAAATAAAATATAGCTTTTGTTTTTTGTGAAGAAAAGTCTCTTCTTTTTGCAAAAAAGGGATACGATCTACAGCGGCTCTGGACTTTCTCAAGGCCCAGGGTACCCAATAGCCACCATGTAGCTCAAGCGTCTCCACGAGCGACATAATGTTGGCCGTGCCGAAGCACAACTATGATGAGCACCCGGCAATCGGCAATTATCAGCAATCGACGCAACCACAAAAATTGAGAATTTCAAAGGGATTTTTTTTTCGCAAAACAATGCCGAAACTGAATCATTCAAAACGTGACAGAATATCGAAAAATAGCAAGAAAAGAAGCTTTCCGGAGGCTATAAAGTCGCTTATTTGTCTCGAAATATCCCTAAAAATGAATTATCCTCAATCAACGTCACGTCGAAAATTTGGAAATTTCCAATTCGCGATTTTTCCTCAATATCATGCCGAAAATAAATTACTCAAAACGGTACAGAACGTCAAAAAAATGGAAAACAGAACTTTCCGAAGGCTTTAGAGTCGCCATTTTGTCTCGAAATGGCCCTAAAACTGCATAATTGGCATTCAACGCAACCTAGAAAAACTGAAAATTTCCAAAGGCGATTTCTTCTCAAAATAGTCTTGCGATTTTTTCTCAAAATGATGCCAGAAACTAATTATTCAAAACGTCACAGAACGTCAGAAATTGGAAAATAGAACCTTTCTGAAGGCTATAAAGTCACCATTTTGTCTCGAACTGGCCCTAAAACTGCATTATTGGCAGTCAACTCAACCTCGAAGAATTGAAAATTTCCAAAGGCTATTTCATAGTCTTGGGATTTTTTCTCAAAATGATGTCGAAAACGAATTACTCAAAACACGACAGAACGTCGCAAAATCGGAAAATATAAGCTTTCCGAAGGCTTTCAAGTCGCCATTTTGTCTCGAAATGGCCCTAAAGCTGCATTATTGGCATTCAACGCAACCTCGAAAAATTGAAAATTTCCAAAGGCTATAGTCTTGGAATTTTTCAAAAGGATGCTGAAAACGAATTACTCAAAACGCGACAGAACGTCGAAAAATCGGAAAATAGAAGCTTTCCGAAGGATCAAGTCGCCATTTTGTCTCGAAATGGCCCTAAAGCTGCATTATTGGCATTCAACGCAACCTCGAAAAATTGAAAATTTCCAAAGGCTATAGTCTCGGAATTTTTCAAAAGGATGCTGAAAACGAATTACTCAAAACGCGACAGAACGTCGAAAAATCGGAAAATAGAAGCTTTCCGAAGGATCAAGTCGCCATTTTGTCTCGAAATGGCCCTAAAACTGCATTATTGGCATTCAATGCAACCTCGAAAAATTGAAAATTTTCAAAGGCTATAGTCTCGCAATTTTTTTCTCAAAATGATGCCGAAAACGAATTACTCAAAACGGAAGAAAATCGATTGTTCGATTCTCCCAGCGGAATAAAATCGATTGTTCAATAAAATTTTACATTCATTGGTCCATCCATCTCTGGTACCGGCGCTGTCCTACGCGAGCAAAACCTGCTCGCGTATGGAAAAATAACCGCGAAGAGAACCATGGGGGTGTGTCATCTGGCGTGTCTTGAACTTAAACAGCCGATATGCAATGACAACTCAAAGCAAGGTCAGTATACTAACCACTAAAACGAATCCGCGCAGCTGGCTCGCCACCTATGCGCGTGGTTTTTCTTCGTGTCGTTCAGTGCTGCGGTGGTAGGAGCAGCAACTGTAGAGTTCTCACCGATGCAAAAGAGTGTTCTGCAGAAAAAGAATTGGTCCCGTATCTGCATGTTAATCTGAAAATTTTGTCGAAAGACGGTAGTCTTGCATGTGGAGAGAGTGAACAGAACATTTATTTGATGTTCTGCGTGAGAAAATCGGTGATTGGTAGTCTGGAGACGCTTCGTTAGAGTGCCTCGAGCGTGTAGCGGAAGCGAACGAGTGCATAAAGTCACGTAACACGTGAGACATGAGCGCCATCTAGCAGTTTTCTTGGAAAACGAAGCGCGTGGCTCTGAGACGGGTGGACGCGCTCGTCTCAGAGGTGATAACGTGTAAAACGCAAATCGACGGGTAGGTGCCACCACCGTCTCGTCTTAGCAAAGCGTTGGAAACACGCCTTTTCGTCCAAGCGTTGCATGGTCAGCGCAGCGTGATAAGCGCTGCGGTCCTTAAAATTACTTATGTATGCCTTTTCTAGTAAAAGACGCACATGAAGAATATATACGTGTTGTTATGGTGCCCCAGACATGCTCAATAAGTGATTTCTAATTGACAATTGCACAAGTATGAACGCTGAACCTTGAGCAACTTTGGTGGGTGCTGCGAATGGGGTCGGCTGTTTCAAGTACCCGGTGCCGTTAAGAGTGGACTAACAAGCAAATGTACAGACAGACAAACAAATAGACAGACAGACAGATCAAAATTTTCGCGTCGAAGGTCCCCAAGAAAGACTATCATCTTTGAAAACAGGGGAAACTATTCATTTCCGGCACATTGCTAAGCTTGGCATCACTGCCCACAGTTAACAGAAAGACCGTGCCTCGCGGCTGAGGAGCTTGGCATCTCAGTCCCCACGTGGGAGCTGCCCGCAACACAGTGATCTGTGTTTTGGAGGACCAAATAAAAGTTTATCTAATCCAATCCAATCGCGGCAGCATCCTTGACCTGCTAGGTTGCACGGAGTTGCTCATCCAGGACCGAACTGAGCACCGCAGTCTGCCAAGGCGTCCGAAGGTCTTCATTAGAGCTGAAGCGCAAAAAGGTAAGAACGGACAACAAAGCACCAAGAATATATACCTGTCACATGACATCGCAATCAAATCAAGCTATGCACAAATATAAACACAAAAAACTAAGCACCAGCAAATTTTACATAGAAAAAGCACGTGCCGGTAAATTCAAGTAATACAGTTCTTTTTCAGTTAGCTCGATCAATGGCTAACTGACGCAGCTTCGATTTGCTATCGCCGCCGCGTCAATGATCGTTAGAGTGAATAGCCAACACAGTTGTTTATATCAAATACAGGCTTGCATTTGCATTCTGCACAGTTATAATAGTCACCAGGGAACCATCAGATCCTTTTTTACTTTCTGGTTATGTTGAAGGAATCGCACATTGTAGCATCTGCATGACTGTCCGACGTAACTTAGAGAGCAGATCAGAGATACATATACTGTCTGCAGCGATTGCCATGTTCCAATAGCAAACATCA
This sequence comes from Rhipicephalus annulatus, assembly GCA_013436015.1. NCBI lineage: Eukaryota > Metazoa > Arthropoda > Arachnida > Ixodida > Ixodidae > Rhipicephalus > Rhipicephalus annulatus. The sequence goes on along the minus strand of WOVY01000304.1, from coordinate 29,703 downwards.
GTCCATGACTGCGTACTTTGCGCCTCCCCAGGTTTCTCTGCTGCGCAACGCCGCTGTGAACGCCAGCTTCAACGCCGCCGCTGCTAGTGTAAGCGTTAGCGCCTGCGGCTTCGCATCTGCACATGGATTCCTTTAGAAGGAGGTGTGTAACTTTCTCACTTCTTTATTTACCTGGCTCACTGGTTGTCGTAAAAATATTGCAGAAACAAGAGAGGTATGCAGGGACCGCTCAATGAAAGGGCGGCACCCACATCTAGTGGGTGAGGATTCCTAGTACGGGACTCCATCGGCGCTGGCTGCTGCCCGAGCTCATCGCACCAAGACCCCTTGAACTTGAATGTCCGAACAGCCAAGCGGGGGTCGCCTCCCACTACTCTTGAATTGGATTGGGCGTAGGGCGTACAGCAGGGTAGTAGGTACAGGCCGTGACTGTTCTGCGCCGAGGGGTGCAATCCGACAAATCATTTCATAGCACGCGCCAGTTCTCTGGGAAGGTAGCTAACACTTTTCACACAGTGCGGGCGTATTAAGTAAACCAATTTATACCATCCCAACACAACCTTAACGCCACCAGAGAGGGCTTGGTAGCTGCACCGGAATAGGGACTCCGCCAAGTAGTTAGGGGGGGGGGGGAGAAACTCAATGACCTTTGTGCTCCGTGCCTCTGTATCTTTTGTGGTTAATCAATCTTCTCACCACTATCATTGTACTGTTTCAAATAGTTTGATATAAAAAACAAAGAACTATTTTTTCACTTTTATAATGTACAAAATGCGAACTCAATAGTGGGAGTACATTCACAAGCGGTAGCGTTCGAATAGTCCGTCTGGTCTAGTGGCTAAGGTACTCGGCTGCTGACCCGCAGGTCGCGGGTTCGAATCCCGGCTGCGGCGGCTGCATTTCCGATGGAGGCGGAAATGTTGTAGGCCCGTGTGCTCAGATTTGGGTGCACGTTAAAGAACCCCAGGTGGTCGAAATTTCCGGAGCCCTTCACTACGGCGTCTCTCATAATCATATGGTAGTTTTGGGACGTTAAACCCCACTTATCAATCGATCAATCAATCGAATAGTCAGTCTCGGTAGCTTCCGCTCCATTGCCAAGAAATGTTACCTAAAGTCTGGATTTTAGTGTTGCCTAAATGTTGCTGGTGCTGCAACGCTGAAGTACTCGACAGCTTGTACGGTGGTGCTGCGGCGCTTGGACGATATCGGACGGATTCACGAGCACGTCCACTATACTGACAGCGCTGATCGAGCAGTACGTCGCAACAATAGTAAGCGCTAAAAAAAATTAAGAACATCTGTTCATCTCGCACATCTCGCCGCCCTTATCCAACGCTTTCATCGCTCGTACTCGTGAGACCTTTATACGCTAGTCCGTGCATTTTTTTTTATTTTTGGGCAGCTGACCCGCAGCTTACCGACATCGTTGCTGATGTTATTATCACAGCCATATACACGCAACACTTTTGTGTGAACGCGAGTCAGCATGGTCCCTTTTAACTGCTATCTTCCCGCCTACACAGCCATTCGCAGTCACGACTGATTAGCTGCGAGCCGCTCCGCGGAACGGCGCCACTTGTTCAGTGAAAACTGCAGCGCACTAGGCCCATAGTGGCGCCCCAACGAAGCCGTCTTCATCAACGTTCTTCATTGCTTGTGCAACATCAAAACGCAGGTCGATGTACTCGTCTCAAACTCCTACGCGAAGTTGTGCGGCTTGGTACGCGTCTAGTGCCGCTCTGGAAACGGCAATGCTATACGCAGGGATTAATAAACGTTGCATTCCGACAGACGCGCCGCTTAGTGTTTGCGGTACGTGTGTCAAATGCGCTATTCTCTACCGCACCCGAAAAACCCAAGTGAAAACATATGGTATTATGTAAAACAAATACAAATGTCCCACTGGTAGGAGTTGGATGCCTGAAAGGCTACATGTAAAAAAAAAAGAGTACAACTTTATATGTAGTGCAAAACATGTGGACACGACTGTGGGACTAAAAGTTCATTGGCGGTAGGATACACGTGATTTGGCTCCGTAGCCTTCAATTCATTGCCAAGATAAGTTGTGCGGTAGCGTTTATTTTCTGTTTTTCTTCTATCCGGAAGCGTAGCGAAAGACGAAGATGAGGGCAGTGGAAGTTTTCCACTCGACCTTCTGAGCCAATGAGGTTGAGGCGAAGTGACGCGAACAAATCAAAAACAAAACAAGGGCAAACCACCATCTTCCACGATGGCAGCGTTTGGGCAGCAGCACGTGCACTACTGCTTGCAAACTTTGCATGCGCTGGTTTGCTCAGTTCAAGCTAGGCAGGCATCGAAGGCGAACTAGCACACTCCTACGATCGGGTCAAAGGCGTCGGCTTGGATGACGATCAGTGTCTCGGCATGATACCCGTCCCTGGACAACACCTGCTGCCTATTCCAGCCAAAAGCGTCGGCAAAATAGACGGCTGGACATCCCGGCAGGGGGTGAGTCGTGGTTAGTTTTTTTCGCGGGTTGCTTCAAGGCGAAGTAGGGCTAACTTCTAGCACTCGGTAAACTTATTAGGGAGCTTAACCCACGTATTGAGAAGTGCTCCTGGACTCGGACTTCACCTGGCACCGTCTTTAATGTTTCGTAAACTTATTTCAAACGCGCTGCTTTAGGAGGTGCAAAAGCAGCACAAACGAGTTTCAAACACGATGCATTGTAGGCGGTAACAAGTGAAGATCAAGTCGATGAGCGTTTCGTAATACGAAGATTCTAATAATTAACTCGGAGATTGGCGTTATCATTTTTATTGGAAGCGTATCCGTCATATGCGATCCTCTTGGGTAACCAGTAATTAAGGAAATGGCCCGCGTACGTAACGAACGCGATCTTTGCGTACCTTAGTACTAGAAGTGTTGAAAGATGCACGCAAGGGACTGTTTGAAACACGTTAAGCAGCATTCATGTGACATCGCTCTACCGTTTATTCCTTCTTCTATTCATAAACGTAAATGTTCTTTCGGGCCCGTTTCGACTTGTGTTCCGGACGCGTTGAGTTTGCCCTATAGCTTGTGCATGCATGCACTTGCGCTTAGTGTCAGATGGCGCGTTTCAGCCGATGTGTAGAAAGCAGTTGAAAGAAAAAGCTGTTCAGCGTCACCAACTCGTGTTGCAACGTGACCAGGACGAAAATTTGTTCTTGAGCGCGTGTACCAAATGTGCTGTGGATAAACGTGACTTCGTTCGAGTATGCATATGCCTAAACGCTGACCGTGTTCTCTCATAGTAATATTTTCGAGGTGCGTTCGCGTAACCTGTGACTTCTGTTGATACCTTTTTTTCATTCGTATATGCCGTGAAAAAGCTCACCAATACGTCGTTCACTTTTACCAGCGTGTATCCCGCGCGATCACCCTCAGTTTGCGTAACGTAGTGGATTTCGGGGATGTGCGCTGTTGCATCATCCGCGCATTTTAATTTGAAATTCGATTTAGCAGTACGCTATTTAGTACATGCACACACATCTGGAGTAACATTTTTGCCTTGAAACAAACAGCGGAGTTGAAGCACCGCTTCGTTCTCGAACTGCACACCCATAGCATCTCTTTCAAACAAATGCACGTTGGCGTTAACTTATTAGGGAGTTTTAGAATACCGTTTGCAAGTATTGCGTGCGTAGCGGGCGCCATGTGAGTTTTATAATAGCGTTTGCCCTGCTGCGATCCGCAACGCTAAGGTCCCTAGATGAAACAAGTTTCCAAGGTAGCGACACCCTCCCTTTTCCTCCTCGCTTATTTGCCTGAAGCGCCCCCTAGAAGGTTTAAAACTTTCATCCAAAAGCGAATGTTTGGGTTCTGTTGCTACGGTGAATAGATGTAAATGAAACAAACTGGAACGAAATAAGACGTAGAATAAACAGTTACCTTTATGAACATAAACGGCACAACACAAGAGCAAGCGGGATGTGCGTTACTCAACCGGCAACGTTGTGCAGTTCTATACTTTACACCACTAGCCATGGCGTCTCGCGTAGTACATTTTAGTTCCACGGCCGCGGTATTTCGTCCAGTTCTAACTAGTCCACTTCTCCGATTGTGTTTTGTTCGTGTTGTGACACTGTGAACGTGCTTCTTGCTGGTTCCTGTAAGTGGCCACAGGGCGTGACGTTGTGACGATTGATTACAACCGGCTTGTTCTCATGCAAAAAAAAAAAAAACTACGACCAGACTGGTACGAACACTCGTCCAGCAGCACTGCGATGACGTTTTTTTTAAATGTGCCCATTTGGACAATCGTGATGCCAAGTGATTCTGATGCGGTGCTGGGAACTTCCTGAAAAGTGAGAGTTCTACTGGTGAGGTGTCTCGAAGCAGCGCGTTTCGGCTCAAGCGGGGACTGGTCAAGAGTGAAATGTTTCTGAAGGTGCGTTGATTACAACCTACAGCTGCTCTGTATACGTGCATACCCACATGTATTTTTACCAACTGGCATGCACTAGACACGCATTAGACGCGCGCCTGGCGTTTCAATAAAAACCGACAACTTAACTCGCTTCGCAGATCCGCGTCGACATACGTTGACGGAGTTGCACGAAAGCATTCGCGTGAAATGGTTCATAGTTGCACTTCATGGTGCGCTTCATCTCGGAAAGCACGAGGTAAGTTGAAGAGAGCGAAACCATTTTCTGTTGTTTTCGGCAACGCAGCATTGCTGAAAAACGCAGATGTTGCATTGAACGAGCATGGCGAAACAATCTTGGTTGACTTAGCGCACACCGAAACGCTCCTCCTCTTCAGTTTATGTTCTGGCTACGATTTTGTCTTCTGGTCACGGCGAGAATCCGGCTGGAGCAATATGCGCATGCGTACTCGTTTTGAACCTTTTGCATAATAATAACTAACACCACCAGCCATTTGCAAGATCACGTGCAAGTAATGCACCAATTAGACGCGGATGGCAGAGAAAAAGAGGAGTAATCGAGAGAGTGAGGAGGACGGCTCGAGAACAATGAGTGACGCTACCTTGTTTCATCTAGGGACCTTACGCAACGCATGATCGCAGCGACACCGTAGCCTCGAAACCAGCGCTTGCGTGCCACATGCGGGCCGCCATTAGCGCACGCGATTTCGGATTTTTTGCGTGCGGTCCGCGAACACCGACTCGTGTTTCGACGCATGCGCAGTGGCAGCGACCGCACCGCAAGGTCTCGCGGTAGGCTATTCTAAAACTCCCTATTATCCAAAATGGAGTTTTAAAATAGCGTTAGGAGGCGTAGCCATACGAGTTTTAAAATAGCGTTCGCTAACCAACTACACGCTGTTTCCTAGTGGCTGAGCGCAAACGTAAACTCGCGTTGTGACGCATGCACAGTGGCACCTATATACCGCACCGCAAGGTTTGGTGGTGCGCTGTTCTAAAACTCCCTGGTATAGGAAGTTTTCGAATAGCGTGTGCTCAGTTTAGTCAGCGGGCCATTCGGGTGGAGTGCTTCCGTATACGGGCGCCGTATAAGAGTTTTCGAATAGTTTGGCTCCGCAAACGCTGACGCACGCTCACCGCAAAAAGGGTTTTTTGAGCCTTCAGGCCGCACGCTATATCGAATTTCTTGCGGGCCGACCGCAAGCGTGAATGGCGGTTCGCGTAACGACGCATGCACAGTGGCAGTGACCGCACCGCATGTCGAGCAACTTTAGATGTGGCGTCGTGCTAGAAAGTATACCTCCCTCTGGCCGGTTTACGGTGTTTATAGCGACATTCTGTTCCTAGTGCATACTTCAATCACTTATTGCATACTGTTTTATCGTATTATGCTACTCGAGAAGTTTAAACTCTGGATTATACTACAATGTGGAGAGTGGCTTGTTTAGTGAACCTTCAGCACAAGGCTGTGCGAAACGGTGGTCTATCGGGTAGCATGCTTTAAACGACTAGCAATTATGTGCGTGAAATGTTTTAGAACTTGCTGTGCACGCACTATAGTGGTCTTCAGGAAATACTCGTAGTGACGTGTGTGTCTTTTGTAATGGGTGACCGCTATTAAACCACGAAGTCATTATGATAACAGGTTCTGATACCCGGCGAGAACTTACAGCCGCCCAAAATTTTAATTGTAGTGCGTGGGCGAAGACTTTGTGCGTCAGCGCCGTACGACGAAGCGAAGTTGCAAACGGGGCAAGAGTAAGCGAAATACCCACGAAGCACGCTCAGCTGGGCCCATGGATGATCTGCTCGGCTGTTTCGTCGCGAGAACTTCAGACGAACAGGCTGCCCGTCTTGCTCGAATCTTATACTGCAGAAAAATCTCACGCCGCCGCGCATAAGATAAGCTGACAAATGTGGATTGTCTGAAGTTAGTTAATGCAGCGCAATGTTCTTGCGAAGGAACAGCTGAGCAGACGATGCGCCCAGCTGAGCGCGCTTCGTGCACAGACATGCGCTTATTCTCCCTCCGATTTCAACTTAACGCCGTCGTAGTGCACTGACGTACAAAGCCGGCCGCTCGCGCTGGATAGCTAAATTTGGGCGGCTGTACCCTTCTATCACGCAATAGTACTGTGATATTACAGTGTCCCAGCTATCTTTAGGCAGTTTGCCGACACACGCGGTGATGAGGCGATCAAATGCATCGACGTCTTTATACAATCACCATGCCCTAAAGTTTTTTGGCCTAACATGCTTAATGTATTTTCTCGAAGAGCTCAGGTGTTTGTCATAGCACAGGCTACATTTTGACCTATAGTTGAATACAATTAGGTCCTTATTATTTTTACAGTAACAGTGCTAATACTTTTATGCACGTGCTGTGAAAACGCTGAATGCAGTGTCCTTAAACCGCGTTGGCATTAGCACTACTCGGCGACAACTACTCGCTATACTCGGCGACAACTTTTCTTGGCACTGAAGCGATAGCTGCAAAGCCAAAGCGCGACATTCTACCGCCAGTGAATGTAGACTGTCTATAGAGTGTCAAAATTTGTCTTCAAAAAATCTATTGACTGTCGAAATTCATTTTTTGTGAGGAATAGCGCTCACATTTTCAGCGTGAAATATAAGCTCCTCCTGTATTGTCTACGTGGAGCTTTTTGAAAAAGGACGCAGCTCACACCAGTAACTTATTCGCATTTCTTTCAATTCACTTGTTGTGACTTCGCCTTTTCTAACGTGCGAGAAAGTCCCGCTTTTTAAAATGTATACCTGAAACGCTAAGCGGCGTCTGAGTCTACATGAAACGCTGATCGGTGCGCCCTCGTTACTTTGTACAGCTTTGCGATACGCGTGCCAAATCTGACTACTTCGCGTAAGGCTAACCTATAGTGCCCAGAATAGTATTTTAGGCACTGTAGCTAACCCCCGTGTTAAGAAACGCTGCTTGACTTGGACCTTGACTTCACACCGACTTCAATGCGGCACAAACGCGCCTCGAACACGTGTTTAGGTGGCGCCAAGGCAGCACAAAGGAACAGACGCGTTTCAAATGCGCTGCACTGAAGGCGATTTCAAGTCAAGTTCAAGTCGAGGAGTTTTTCTGAATACGGGGGCAAATGTTCAGAAACTCCGCCCACCGTAGCCTTCCCTACGATGCCAAGAAAAGTTGTCGCAGAGTAAACCATTATTTTGGCGGCATCCTGTGTCGTCTGAGGAAAATTATGTCCACATGTTTCAGAACGCGTTTCGTTACCAGCTTCTCTCCATACACGTTCGAGTCAACCCTGCTTCGCGAACGCGGCTCAGGGAGAGGCGCCGAATTTCTGACATCACGTGATATGATGGGTGCACGACGAGCTCACGCAATTAGCGCACACGTAAGCACACTCTTGAAAAGCGTGGCAATAGCAAAAGAAATCGCACAGTCCACGAAAATGACAATCAACGATTGATGTATAAAGTGCCCGAGAGATTCAGTGGAACAAATAAACGTACTAATAAAGCGACACAAATTAAACGAACTAGCGAAACGATGTGCACTTTGCTGAAAATGCACGGACGTTCGTTCTGGCGTGATTATGCAGCCTTCACGGTACGTGAATCGTAGGTGGTGAAGCTGTAAAGCGAATGCTTTGTAAAGTTGCTCTACATCGGATCATCAAGGAGGTAAATGCTAATATAGAGCCGTACTTTGTATAGACGGTTTAAAGATCGCAAGCGTTGTATACCCCAAAAAAACTTCCGGTCACCTCATTAACCAGCTCCTAACATCGAAACTGATAGCACGTCTTGAAGTTTTTCTCAAGAGTAAGGAAATATTTCTGTAGTTTTTCAGGTAAAAGAAAACGTGCGTAAGGTTCAACAAAATATATTTAATTTTTATGTAGCTCAAAAAGACATTTGTTTGAAAATATTTTGCCACATAAGCGAAGGAAATTGAGAAAATAGTGGTCCATTTCAAAGCTCTTTTTGCCCACCGATGCTATTATGGCACATTAGTCGACGAAACCCGATGTCATCAATGGGCTGTGTTGGTAAAGAGTGAAAGGGTCTATAGCATTTGCAATTTGGTGCTATTCCAGTCATTGCATCCCCATTGCGGTGAAATGTCAATATGGATAATTGAAATATTCAGCAAATCGAATTATCTAATAATGGGTAATGCTATTTGAAAATGCTTAGATGACCTTAACCTGGTACAAACGCATGGACGATATAATGATATCGTGCAGTGTGCGTGCCTGTTGGATGGACGAGAAAGCCGAGCCGACTTTGAGCCTAGCAGCTCACAGTGCAGAGAATCTGAAACAGCGACAAAAAGACGTAGGTGAGTACCCTGCTCATTACTTAACACCAGAGTTCGTTCTTCTCGGTGGTGACATTTGCAGTCGCGTAATAAATTTCGGGTGGCGCTTAGATCTTTTTTAAAAATGTGAAGGCGAAAGCATATTTGGAACATTTATTCTGCTTGGCTTGTGGAGAGAATTTGCGATCTAAATATATTCGAAATAGTAGGTAATAATTAATAATTCAACTGGTCTACTCTGTATATTTTGAAAAGGCATGTACGCAGAAACAATGATGAAAAATAGGCCGTTGACCCGTTAGGAGGACTGGTCTGTGGCGCCATTTTGAAAGGCACTTGGAGCAATGCAACGCGCTCGCTAATGCATGGATTCTCTTCCCGAGAGTATATTTCTGTAAAGAATCGAAAAAAAAGGCTGTCTTGACAGATCTTACCATACCATCTTAGCGATCTATGTTGTGCTACCAAACCAAATGCTTGGGCTAGAAACCTCTGTATCCAATGCATTTACTGCTTCATTATATCGCGAATTTCTTTCAAGGGATTTGTTTCTTTTTGTATTTTTGTTCTCAATTGCTGTAATAACTAGAAGGTTTTTTTCTTTTGCAGGTATTCCCTGGATCCAGTTATAGTTCTCGAAAGCAGCTGCATTCGCAAATAAGCTCTATAGCAACTTGCAGATATTAAAGGTGAGATGCGTAAAACTTGAAACCACATATTCAATAAAAATTAAAAAAAATCTCATGCAAGCGTGACCCATAGTTCGACTAGCGCTTATCTAGTGCATCGATTCAGTAGCGAAGCGTACTAAATATTCTTGTGAGGAATTGATGACTACGTCACACGTCTGCCGCTTGTCTCAGTGGGGCTAGCTACGGTGAAGTGATGGGAGCTTGTCATTATGTCAATAGATTCACAAGTCAGAGCAAAGCTTCCTTACAAGACTCGTGCAAGTGTTGCTGCTGCTGCGGTGGTGGAGCCTGCAAACAGATTCTCGGCTTGGTCTGCTTAGTGACGTTGTGGCGTCTCCACCTCCAACCAACAACTGCGTAAGGCTGCCCAGTGACGTTGAAGTCTGGTCGAAGCATGAGGTGGCCTGTCTGATGCGCGTCTGTATATCGTGTGCCTGCCGATACCCCGCCGTCGTTTCTCTTCACAATGCACTTTTGCAACAATAAACTATGTGACTAAGTATAGGCACTGGTCTGCAAACTCATTCATGATTGGACTCGCTTACTCGGCGGCGACTCGCTCAGTGGTGGCTGTGAGAGAGTGGCTGAAAGAAAATGTGAAACTGTTAGGTTTAAAAGAAATTCGAACATTTCGCGGCACTGTAGATGGTGCTCTCATTTGCTATGCGCCAGACAAAGAGCCACCATAACAGCCAACAATATACCACTGCCGTCGTCTGCCTCATTGTCATGCGTTTGGTTAATTTTGGCATTAGAACGTTGTCTATAGAATGCCCCGTTTCTTGTAAAAACAGTCTAAGCGATGCGTCAGACAAAGAGCAAACATAACAGCCAACAAACAATATACCACTGTAGTGATCTGCCTCATTGTCATGCGTTTGGTTAATTTTGGGTATTAGAACATTGTCTATAGAATGCCCTGTTTCTTGTAAAAACAGTCTAAGCGAAGGTGGAATTCGCTCACTTTCGTTTTATTTCTCCGACTCTCGAGGGGACTTCACGCAAAATATTTACTTTGATTTATGGCATATATATTTTTCGCTCACCTGTTTTATCCCAAGTTACGGAGGCGTGCTAGGCCAGGGTTGGTAAAGGGTGATCCGTCAACTTCCCATTTTCTGTTCCGCCTGTCGCGCCTACCACGACTACCTCGAAGTAGTGCTCATATGAAGAGAGATGGCAAACTTCCTGCGTATAGTGAGCGTCGTTGTGTTGTTTCATTGTCAATATTGTTTTGTACCAGACATTATTTGCAGGTGTATCTGTGAGGGGCTGTACGTTGTGCGTAACCTGTTTTGAATGTGACAAAGTGGGAAATGTGGAAAACAAGCAATCCATCACTCAATCAAATTAATCTAATTCAATCCTTGTTTAGCTTTGTTTGAAACCTGGAAACCTTCATTTTGCATTGTGCTAAAAGTTTAATTAATGAAATATTTTGAGTGGATGAAGTCATCGATCAACCATTCAATCAGTCTTTATTACAAGCATAATTTAGGAGGCGTTCTTACGGCTATAAACCACATGCTGGTGGATCCACTGATAATGAATTCTGACATGTTGCATGCCACAAATAGAGCGTCGATGATATCGGTGTTCAGTGCTCACACGTCTTTGCAATTATCCACGGATGGTTCCTTTGTTTTAGCCTACGTACCATGTGCAGCTTCTCCCTCACATCTTCATCGTTGTCTTGGCATGAGGCTGCCCAGTGACGTTCAGTCGGGCGACGCCTTGTACACAAAACGCCAGGTAAGCCAGTCCACATAGGAGCCGTGCGATAGGCTGCTTTGAATGCAGCTTTCATTCAGTCGCCCCACATTGTGTTATAAGTATGCTTTCTGTAACTATATATATCTTAAAAAGCTCAATATGATTCAATGTCTATCGACAGATGCTTTATTCAAAGATGTGTCGTGTGAACTATTCTAGTGTGGAACATATATTAAAATAAGTTAGTAGTAGATGTCGCTATAATTTACCTTTTAAGACTCTATGTACAAAATTCTGTACACCTCACGTTTTAGCTATTTGCATCAAGTAAAGTCTATGAAAGAGCAATATATGGTGTACTTTTGATAAATTAAACCTCTTGCACAATGAATATGTCGTCACTTAACCTCATTTTTCAGTGTACTGATACATATGATCATTCTTTTGAAGGCACTACCACGCTCGGCGAGCGGTGTGACGCGCCGGGTCCTGCGAGCAACGAGAAAATAATTTTTGTTAAAAATGAACATAACCAAAATGAATTTCTCGAATTATTCCTAGCATTAGATTTTGTTCTATTTACTTCAAAATAATCATCCATGACTTCAAGGTAGAGATATTTAATTAACCCCGCTGCGGTGGTCTAGTGGCTAAGGTACTCGGCTGCTGACCCGCAGGTCGCGGGATCGAATCCCGGCTGTGGCGGCTGCATTTCCGATGGAGGCGGAAATGTTGTAGGCCCGTGTGCTCAGATTTGGGTGCACGTTAAAGAACCCCAGGTGGTCAAAATTTCCGGAGCCCTCTACTACGGCGTCTCTTATAATCATATGGTTGTTTTGGTAGAGTGTATGGATCCTTTCCAAGAGTGCTGCGTGTCGATTCTTTCCAAGAGTGCTGTCGGACCTACAAGGGGAACTGCTGCTGCCCAGCCCAGATAAGACGGATTCACGCCACAAGCCCAGAGTATCGCCTGCATCAGCTGTGTTGGCGCGTGGAAGACGAGGCAACGCCCACAATTGCGAGGACTGCCTGAAGTGCCGACGGCTTAAAAGGGCCAGCGCAACGAGAATTCGTCACAGTTCGGCAGCGGTGCGCGCCTGAGCAGCACCTAAATATTGCGCTTGCTTTTACAGGTAGGCGGCACTCTTGAAAAATCCTGTTATGCTTTAGAAGTGTGAACTGCTGCCGAATAATTTGTCGCTTATTTTGTTTGCATAATTGTTGCTGTTGGCTTGCTGTTTGTCTTACTGTTTGTTTGCTGTTGCAATGGCTAAAGAAATGACAAAGGCCTTCGAAGATTTCCAAGCGTGAGCTTAGGCTAGAAATCAGAGGCTTAAAAGAAAAATTTGAGGGCATTGGGGAAATCACGAAGCAGTTACAGGAAGTATTGAAAGAATACAAAGAACTTCGTGCCCAAAATATGAAACTGACAAACAAACTAGAAGAGCTGGAACAATATCAGCGTTCAAACGATGTTGAGATTAAGGGCATTCCGCTTGAAGGTGAACCAGTCGCTATAATCAAACAAATTGGTGTAGTCATACAGGAGGAAGTAACGGAAGCTGACATTGATGTTTGTCATCGTGTGCCTACTGCTCGGCACGACGAATTAAACATAATAGTCCGGTTCATCCGTAGAACAAAGAGAAATGCTTTCCTCAGCAAAGCGAAGAAATCAAAATTAGATGCGAAGCAACTTGGATTCCAATCCCCTTCCAGAGTTTATGTGAATGAATACTTAACCCGCTATGGCAAGCAACTTCTTGGTGTCACAGTACTAAGAAAGAAGGAACTACGATGGAAATTCGTGTGGACTGCAGGAGGCAAAGTGTTTGCAAGGAAAGATGAAATCTCACCAGTGCTGAGGATTGCATGCATTGGCGACACTGAAAAGATGAACGAAGGAACGTAGTGCGCGGTCTTCCGGGTGTACTTGTAGAGTGCCGCATGTGTAATGGACAGTCTTGAAGCATGTAGCTATTACGATGTTGCCACTTTTAACGAAACTTTCTCATGTGATTCTAAACCGTTATCCTACACCTGAACACGCGTAGTATTAGAAATAAAGAGCAACAACTTAGTGACTTGTATGCCTCGATCACCCACAGCTTTGATATTCTGATGTACACGGAAACCTCGCTAACAGAAACGGAAAAACCGCCACATTTCCGCGGTTACTCATATAATGATTTCGTGCGGTCAAGCGGTAGAGGTGATGGCATAGCAATTTATGTTAAAACGTCATTAAGGCATGCAATTATTTCTGAGTGTTCAGTAATAAACAGCAGCGTTGAATGTATGTCGGTTCGTTTACAGAAATTAATAGTTGTAGTAATATATCGACCACCAATGGGCAACAAAGTAGACTTTTTTGAGTATTTGGAGCGTATGCTTTCTTTTCTATGTCGATTTTCGATGCCTTTTGTAATAATGGGGGACGTCAACATAGATAGGTTATCGAGTAACACTGCAGCTAAAAAGTTTATTGAAAATCATACACTCCTTTGCATGCACCAGTCTTATCACGGAAGCTACAAGATTAACAGAAAAAGTGCAACTTACACTCGACATATGTCGTAACAAACATTCATTCCCGAGACTTTTTTCTGGACTGCTAACGGTTGACGTAAGCGACCATTTACCAATTTTTTTGTTTTCTGCCAAATATGCAAGTTAAACGCGAAACCACAGTGGAAGCCTTATCTCGCAGCATTAGTGCTGCAGGCTTGGAAGTGTTTCGCTCACATATCCAATCGGTCGATTGGACATGCGTGTTTGAAAAAAGAAACCCAAATGCAGCATACGAGGCATTTTTTGAAAAACTTAGACTAGGTTATAATCAAGCATTTCTAATGACCTTGCGAAAACCAAAACCCAAACGTGCAAGGAAGCCTTGGATTGATGAAAAGCTATTGAAAATGATTCAAGCAAAAAATAAAATGTACCACACATTTGTTCGGTCACGGAATCTGGAGGCGTTGTCAGAGTTTAAAAAATACCGAAATAGGTTGAACACCGACTTAAAGCACGCGATGGAAACATATTATGAAAAAGTTAGTTACGAAAATAAAAAAATGACTCTAGGAAGGTGTGGGACGAGGTTAACAATCTAAGTGTCAGAGAAAAAAAAGCCACCACCTGCTATGTTTTATACTAATGCAGGTACCTTATCTGATAGTGACGCAGCGAATAAGATGAATGATTACTTTGTCACCAGTGCAGGAATACAACAACTGATAGTAATATAGCTCCCTGTGTTACATTAAAAGAGTGTGGGCTTATAAAGCTCTGTGTCACTATCCCCAGTGACATCAGAGGAAGTAATACAATTAATAAACCAGATTAAAGATGACGTAGCCGCTGGCTTTGATGAGATCAAGGCAACTCCGCCTAAAAATACGTAGCTGATATTATAGCTCCAGTGATTGTTTATATAAGTAGAATGTTCGAACTGGTATTTTCCCAGACAACCTAAAAATAGCGACAGTGTGCACAGTCGTCAAGGGTGGTGATAAACGGCTATTCACAAACTACAGGCCAATATCCGTTCTTCCTGTTTTGATCTAAGGTATTTGAGAATGCAATAAACGTACGCTTGTACAAGTTTTTTGACAAGTGATATTGTGATCAGTGAGGCTCAGTATGGTTTTTCAAAAAATAAATCTTGTGAAGCAGCTTTGCATTAATATTAAACATGAACTGATCACAAACATCGAACATAGACTGTACTCACTAGGTTTGTTCATAGACTTTAGAAAGGCGTTTGATTCGGTATGTCATGAAGTACTAACGGCTAAACTTAGCAAGTATGGTGTACGTGGTGTGGTTCTTGAGTTAATGAAAAACTATCTAACAAACCGCCGATCAATATGTTTGCATAAACAAAAGTGCATCCACTTACTAAACATAACAAGAGGAGTACCACAAGGGTCAATTCTTGGTCCTCTATTGTTCATAATTTATATAAACGACCTGTGTGATATCCCATGTTCTCCCAAGGTAATAATGTATGCAGATGACACTAACATATTCTTTAGTAGGCACATCCATTCTAGAGCTTGAACACCAGGTTAATAACTACCTACGAAAGTTGTCCGCGTATCTTAGTTTGAATAAACTGCAACTAAATGTTAGTAAAACGAAATACACTGTCTTTGCCCCACCTAATAAGCCTCGTAACTATAGTTCAACTGTTTTATTTGAGGGCAAAGAGATAGAGCAAGTCACCAGTCAGAAGTTCCTAGGTGTATGGTTTTCTTAGGGATTGACATGGAACACACATATAGAAAAACTAACGGTAGAACTCAGTAAAACCGTTGGATGTTTGTATAAGCTCAGCCCAGTCTTACCAAATGGTTACAAATAGAATTATATTATGCCCTCTTCTACTCTAAAATGACATAAGGTATCTTGGTATAGGGGTACTACTACACAACAATCAAAAATTACTAGTTCTGCAAAAAAGAGTTTTGCGAGCATTCGAGCAATACCATGGTATTATCAGGGACTTGAAAACCAAACCACTCTTCGAAAAATACGCATTACTAACGGTAACAAAACTGTATCATTTCAAACTTCTGCAGTGGAATTAAACAAAACAAGCCACAGTGTCTTTCAGAACCCGCCTGACAACACTGATTATACCATGTGTCAGCAACGCCGGAAAATCCCAGGCAATAAGGACAAGTTATGGCAAGCAACACGTTCAGTATCAAATACCCACAATGTTAAATCGTTTACACGGTCTCAGTAGATTTCAATTCCGTACCTTCGAACACCATTATCAAGTCCATCCTATGAACCATGATATTGAGTATGGCTTATTAAAGTTTCTGTACTTGATTTGTTAGCATCCTATCTATCAATTTGAGTTGTGTGTTGTAGTTTCTTTTCTTATGCTTTATTTTACATTCTATATTGAAGTTTCTTTTCAAGATGACACTTTTGTGATAAAGTGATTTTCTAATGTTTTTCCTGAAATTGTGTAACAAGACCATGCTAAATTTTGTTGTGTTATGGTTTATTTATTGTGGATTAATTTATTTCTGTGTATTATTCGTTGTGTTATATATTTATTTCTGAAAACATACGCGACAGATTGAGTGGCCTGCGTGCCAAACTGTATTTAGGAGCAGAGGCCCTATGTCAGGCTATATAGCCTTTAGCCTCTGCTCCCGATTCCTGTAAGAATTTCAGGACAAATAACTTCAATTCAATGCAAGAGTGGGATTGGACTAGTTGGTAATCCATTATTAAACTTCTCAGCGCAAAAACTTCCAACAACCAACACAAGCGCTCGTCCTAGTCTCTTGTGTTTCAATGGTGGCTTTGAGACGTCAACCCCACATCAATCAATCGGATATTTATTTGCAACTTAATTAATATGAGTCGTTATAACACTCGTAAATTCAAGAATTAACTCTTTATTCTTGCAATAGAACTATTGAGTGCTTTGAAGTAATGGTTTGTAACGATTTGACACATTGCAGGCAGTTCTTCATCGATCGCCTTTGAAGAAGTTAACGGAACCGCATGGGTCCTTAACATGCATAATATATATATAGATAGATATATATATAGATTAGATATAATAGAGAGATATATATATATATATCATATCTCTCTCCTCTCTCTCTCTCTAGAATAGCTCTCGCTCTATACTTCTCTCTCTCTCTCTCTCGCTCCTCTCTTCTCGCCCCGTCCCGTGGCCGTTGTTGCATCGAGGTACGTTTGTGCAGAAAACCCTGGTGTTGCGGTTTGGCGGCTGCCTGACCACGATGCCTTCTGCACTGCGCAACACCTGTCTTGAACGGGGCTGCCGCAGCACAAACAAAGCCACGGTTAGGGACGTTCCCATTTGCTGCGTTGGTCTTGCCTGAATAGATGAAGAGAGTTTAAACTGCACTCACCATCTAAAATCGGTCTTGATCTCGTGTAACACTTGCTCTGCGAGCTGCATAGTTTCGATTCCACAGATTGCCCATGGCCTGCCGAAACCGACCGATGCGACTGACCGTGGAAGTGCATATTGCACCTCTGCCAAGAAGCTTTAGAGTAACAGACACCACTGAAAATGCAGTTCTATAAGTGTAGCAAGAACTTTACATTGTACTTTGCATAAAAACGTTGTAGCAGTGTACGCCGAAAACCCATTCGAAGATTTACGCTTTCGGTCGCTGCAAGAAAGACTTGTACCTCCTTGTTGATAACACGGCTACTATATGATCCACGCTTCGCACTATAAAGTAGGCACTATATATGGCAGTGTTACAAAAATCAAATGACCATAAAATAAAAAGCTATGAGAGGTTATTTGTGAATTGTGTTAGTTCCTGAGTAAATCTGTTCGCGTTTATGAACAGCTCTACTCACGTACGCGCCTTGCTTTCGACACTTGATAACAGCCGTGTTCATTGAGGGGTTGTACTTTTAATACAGTGTTCCTGTATTGAGTTACGCACTGGCCCTACTTCGTTATAACATATTCCATTTGTTTTATTACATTGATTGCGTCGCCAGTTTGGTGATATGCAAGATCTAAATACCTAGATGGTGCGCAATACAGAGTGCGTGATATGCAAAATTCAAATATCCAGATTGTGCGCGAAATGTAAATTTGAAATATCCAGCTCGTGCACCATGTCAAATTGAAATATCCAGCTGCCGAGATGTGTAAATGATAAAGCCAGCTCCTGCAAAGTGTAAAATGGAAGTATCCAGATGGTACGTACATACAAAACCTTGCTAGTGCTGGCAGGATTTCTTGCAAAACAGTATGCATTCAATCTTGATCATGCGACGTCAACTGAATTGATGGGCCGAACGAGGGGCCCAGGGTGTGTCAATGTTGGGCTGTCGGTACTCTTGGTATGCCTGGTATTAACTCCCATTTACCGCCAAAATTACGTTAGGCGTTGTAATATTTTGAACGTTATAGTGAGCACCTAGAAGTTTGAATGACATTCGTATCAATTTTGTCTAGAATGCCCGAGCCAAGTAGCTTCTTGCATTTCTTCTTGTACAGAAAATAAAGTGCAACCATGACTGCCAACAGTGTTCTGCTTCAGTGTTCTGCCAAGTAGCCATACCTCTAGGCCTTTTTAGCATAATAGAAGTTTAAATCGAATACCAATACCCAAAACTTCGCAGACACGTGGCGCTGTGTGTCTGCAGAACTGTGTGTGTGCTGTGTGTCTGCATTTAATGCATTCAGGAAAATCAAGGCTCACCACATCACATGACCCCGCGTCTGTTCCCTTCTTATCTGGAATCTGGGTAGCGTTTCTTGATCGGACGAAAGTTAGTGTGCAGGGTACAATTTCGAAGAAGGGCCACAGTTCCACACACATCACCCAATTTGTGATTTAGAACAGCTCATTTGCACTTTCTCATATCTCTGGAGAGAGTAGTACCAGCCGATTACTATGAAAGTTTTGTGCCTTATTCTCAGCGAACATTGAACCAGGCGTAAATTGTGCGTGAAGAAGCTGCTCGTGTCGTGTGTTTAAGTGTGTTAATGTCGGGGTATTAATTGCTGTGTGAAGGTTTTTATGCAGGAAAACATGTGATGTACACTCGTGTGGTACCCATCACATCGCCGAGGTTGAAATCGCGAGCCGCAGGCCGCATATCTGGCCCCTGCGTGGCGAGTGGTTAAGGTACTCAGTGCCGATGACTTAGAGACCTGAGCAGACATGACTTGACGAGGGATGTACGCCAAGGCGGCGACACCGAGAATCATTTTGTATTGGGTGGGCAGCTGACGAAAGAGGCTTTTAAAATAAAAGGAGATGGTAGTCATTTTAGGAGCGAAGCTCCTTAGGATGTGGGTCTTTCCTTTCTCTGTTGGTGTATGTAGCCACCTTGCAAACATCCCACAACGCCCCATCACCGATCAACCCCTTCAGCGAACAAAAAGCCAATACTGTTGATAGCATCCAATATAAAATGCAAGATCGTCGTGTTCTTGTATCCAGGTGCGCGTTAAAGAACCATGAATTTTCCTCCTGTATCCATCTATTGTTTCTACCTGACCGCTTTTTTTTAGTTCCACCTTTGAAAACTGCTCTCTACTTCGTCCTCGCAAACATTCCGCTACACCCCATCACCGATCCATCACTTCACCAACCATAAGCCGTTTAATGAAGGGGGAATGGAGGCGACCAATAGTAAAATATTTTGTATAAATATACGCAGTTTGTCACGTATTTGATGCTGAGGGGGCGATGTTCGTGGCTCATTCACTTCAGCAGTTGAACCCTCCAACGCTTCGCCCCCTCAACATCATTCACTCCGTGGATATGCTAGTTTTTTGCAGAATATTTCAAAATAACGACTCTAGTAACTGACTGCGATTACTCAGTTTAATTGTTGCCACGTTCCCTGCTCTTAATCTAAGCCATAGCTTGTTCTGATATCATAAAGTTCAATCACAGTTGATATCTGAACGTTGCGATGCACAGAATCTTGGCTTCCGAAGTGTTAGGAATTTTTGTGTGTTCAAAGTTCTATAAGGCTCTCCGTCAGGAGCTTGTTTTCACGCTGCCGATTTCAGTATGTAAGATGCTCTTTCGCATGCGGCTTGCAACTTTGGTGCCTTTTGCATTGTGTTACTAAAGAATGGTTCCTCATCAATTTATTGATAGCCTAATGTGCAGAGTAAAGACCACGGCATTGTCTTAGCACGAGTCTGCACAGTGACGTTCAGACAAAGGCATCGGTGTCGCGGCCCAAGCCTGCTCCCTGACGTTCCAGGCGGCGCCTGTATTTTGGCACGGTGTGAGCCTGTTCTAGTAGAAAAGCTGTGTAAATTGGCCGATTTAACTGCAGTACTCATTTGGCCGTGTGCAAAACTGTGATAAATATTGGCCCTCTAGAGTACCATCTGTGTAGTTCGCAATCAAATACCGACATGTAAAGGCGCAACCCTTCGCATGACCTCACGGCTGTTCTATTAACAATATAGGGGAAGTGGACAGGGATGGTCAATTCAATGATAGTCGTGTGCCTTCGGTACTATTTACCGAGAAATGGTGCCACCGGTCCACACATCTTTTTGATACACACTATTTGAAGCAACTTCTTTACACTTCATGCAACCCCTGGTCTGTATAGTACCCACCATGAACCTAAAAAATTGTTTTATATTCAGCAAAGATTGAACGAGACGTAAATATTGCATTCAGAAGCTAGTCGTGTCTTGTGTTTGAGCGTTTCAATGTCACGCTACCTAGTCTTCCATGAACTTACCTAGTCTTCCTAGTCTTCCATGAACGAAAACCAAGGCAGGCTTTTTTGATAGCTTTCTTTCAGATAACTGTTACGATTTCGGGTACAAAAACAGTTTTTCAGTCTTGTTATGACGAGAGTGTTCTAATCTTGCTCATGTCTCTCAGAATCCGTGCTCATGTTTAATCTTACAAGTGTCGACGTGGTGTGCCGGAGCGGAGGTGGCGCAACGCAGTTTCCTCACACAAAGCAATCTTGGACGTGAGCATGAAGGGCGACAGGGGGGTCTGCCTGGTGCATAAACTTCATTAGGAGAGGCAGGCTCCCCCCCCCCCCCCCAGAGGGGTATCCTGCGCATGTTTGTAAAATATGCATGTAGACCATCATAAAAACACCTTCACAAAATACATAAAGTGACAGAGAGAGAGTGGTCTGTTACGAGATCACTGTTACGTGAGGGGTCACTTTTATAGAGAAAGTAATCACAATTTGCAGCTTAAATGGAGAAAATAAGCGAGGAAAACGTGTACTGTAATCAGAGAAACTTTGTGTGATGTCTTTTCTTACAGTTTTAATTACAGAAAAGCAGATAAAATATGTGGGCTTATTTTTCAGTTTAAATAATAGTTCATGGGGAGCCAGTCTCATTATTAATTACATCTGTTATTGTTCTTTCAATATACAGTACACAAGCATTCGAGAAAGTCGGTGCTTTGCCGCAAAGGCGAAGCAATGAACGCGATAGCAACAATTTGACAGGTAACGCGCAGAATGAATGCACATTGAAACGTGCCCCGCGTTTCTCGCGCACAAATTACGCACGAGACGTACTCAAAGGTACGGATGCACGCGAATAAGCATCTCATTTGTAGCGAAGCCTCCGAACTATGAAATGGGTCGAACTCTTGAGTACCTTCTAGTGGGGCTACCCAACAAGGACGCCGCTCGCGCTGAGAGCCCGTGCTTGGCTGTGACTGTCGCCATTGTATATTCTCGCTCGTTGCCGGCTAATAAACGCCTTAACAATTTGGTGGAGAGTGCTGCGATCCCTGTCTATGCCTTTGGAGCTACGATCACGTACCCTGCCATCTACTATGTACCACGACGCTTCTCAGCAAACGCCTCCTCCAATGCCATCCCCTTGTCCCGGTGTCCCCAGAATCCGCGATCCACCCATCTTCACTGGCGCTGATGGCACTGACGTGGAGGACTGGCTCGCCATTTACGAGCGCGTGAGCGTCCCCAACAAATGAGACGAGGACGGCAAGCTGACCAACTTGGTGTTTTACCTTGCCGGTGTCGCCAGTTTGTGGTGCAACAACCACGCGTCCGATTTTGCCACCTGGTCCGATTTCAAGACCGCAATCGTCAACGTCTTCGGCCGCCCTGCTGTTCGCAAGCTGCAAGCCGAGCAGCGCTTGCGTGAACGTGCTCAGGAGGCTGGTGAGTCATTCACCAGCTATATTGAAGATGTCCTGGACCTATGTAACAAATCCAATCACACCATGTCCGAGTCTGACAAGATCCGAAACATCATGAAAGGCATCGACGATGATGCCTTCACGATGCTGCTCGCCAAAAACCCCGGCACGGTGGCTGAGGTCATCACACTGTGCCAGAGCTACGAGGAGCTCCGCTGGCAGCGTTCGATGACCCGACGCTCCCCACCACGAGCTGCAACGCTTGCTGGCTTGGAGGCCAGTTGTGACCAAGTGGCGTTGATGGCAGAACTGAAGTCCTTTATCCGTGAGGAAATCGCGCGTCAGTTCTCCCTCCTGCCCTTTTCCCACCAACCTGCTGTTCAACAATCGGCTACTACCCTTCTCCCTTCCATCCGCCGAGCGATTGAACAGGAAATAGCGGAGGTAATGCCTGCTTACCACCCCCAACAGCCTCCGGCTCCTGCGTCCCCTGAGTTACGCGCAAGTGGTCGCCAGGCCGCCCCAAGTCGTTCAAGCACCCGCCCCTCTGACCTACGCTGAAGCTGCTGCACGACCTCCGTCCTTTGCAGCGGGTATGCCCGCTACGTACGTTGACGTAACCCCTCAGCCTCAGCTTCAGTCCACCATGCAGCCACCGTTCCGTCCATCAGCCCTTGCGACATGGGTGAGACCTACCCCGGTGAACAGATGGCGCACATCCGACAACCGGCCCATCTGCTTTGCCTGCGGTTACGCCGGTCACGTGGCCCGTTATTGCCATCGCGTACAGCCGGCTCCAATTTCTTCACCTGTTGCTGGCCAACTCAGCCGTCCTTTATCGCGAAGAACCGCCGTCTATGCCACCTCGATCTCGCCCAGGTCCATCTCGAAGATCACCGTCTCCACGACGCCGTTCCCTGTCTCCCATGCGGCCAAGTGCGGCAGCTCATGAGCGGGAAAACTAGTCGTCGCAGTCCCTGAGGCAAGGACTGCGACGCTATCGCAATGTGAAAGCCCTCAGAGCAGCCCCTCGAATGTCATTGACGTGCTTGTGGACGGTGTTTGTGCATCGGCTCTTATTGACACTGGAGCTGCCGTATCAGTAATGGACGAAAAACTCTGCCGCTTACTTCGAAAAGTGACGACGCCACTTTCTGGGTTATCCCTCCGTACTGCAAGTTTGCACCGCATTCATCCTGCAGCAGGGTGAACAGCTCGCGTTGTCATCCAGGACGTTCTGTATGTCGCCCAGTTCATCATCATTCAGGCATGCTCTCATGACGTCATCCTGGGATGGGACTTTCTCTCCCGCCATGACGCCGTCATCCATTGTGCCGCCGCCGAAATTGAGCTCTCACCCTTCTCGCATTTGACGCCAGAAGACAGTCCCCCGACACTGAGCAAGATTCTAACGAAAGACGATACAACAGTGCCTCCAAACTCGACGATGGCTGTGTCTGTCTACTGCGCTGGTCTCTCTGACACCATTGGACTTGTTTCGCCATCTGAACGTGCTTGCAGCAGGAAAAGGTTGCTAGTACCTTTCGCGACCGTGCAGGTCAACCAGGGCCACACTATTTTTGTAACCAACCCGTCCCCGTACGCTGTTACCTTGCTTCGAGGGGAATGTCTCGGCAGAGTGGAACCAGTCGACGACGCACAAGTCCTGGACGTACCCGATGACACGCGCGCTCCCAGGTCGTGTACCATCAATGCTGTTTCCACTTCTGATTCGTCGTCTGCTGATGTATTTGGCCCCTCCATCGCTGACAACCTTACGGCCGTACAGCGTTCCCAACTTCTGGACCTGTTACAAGAATATCGTTCTTCTTTCGATGTCGGGCGAAGTTCTCTCGGTCGCACGTCCGTTGTTACGCATGGCATCGACACTGGTACCCATCCACCTTTACGGCAACGTCCATATCGCGTGTCGCCTGCTGAACGTCAAGTAATTAATGATCAGGTTGACGATATGCTCCGACGCGACGTTATTCGGCCCTCCGACAGTCCATGGGCGTCTCCTGTTGTTCTTGTTGCGAAGAAAGACGGTTCTGTGCGGTTCTGTGTGGACTACAGACGGCTCAATAAGATCACTCGCAAGGATGTTTATCCACTGCCACGCATCGATGACGCGATTGACAGCCTTCATTGAGCCGATTTTTTTTCTTCTCTCGATCTGCGCTCGGGGAACTGGCAAGTACCCATGGCTGACGACGCTCGACCAAAGACCGCCTTCGTCACGCCAGACGGCTTGTACGAGTTCAACGTCATGCCGTTTGGTCTATGTAATGCACCTGCGACCTTTGAGCGCATGATGGACACCGTTCTGCGCAACTTGAAATGGTACACGTGCTTGTGTTACCTCGACGATGTCATTGTCTTTGCTCCGGATTTCTCCACGCATCTCCAACGTCTGAAAGAAGTTTTCGCACGTGTGAGCAATGCCGGCTTACAACTAAATCTGAAAAAGTGCCGCTTTGCAGCACGGCAACTCACCATACTGGGGTACGTCGTGTCCAAAGACGGCATTCTTCCTGATCCTGCCAAGCTTCAGGCCGTGGCCGAATTCCCCAAACCTGCATCTGTCAAAGAACTGCGTAGTTTCGTGGGCCTGTGCTCATACTTACGACGCTTCATACGAAATTTCGCCACGATCATATCACCGCTGACGAAGCTCCTTGGAAGCAACGGGCCCTTAAATTCGTGGTCATCCGAGTGCGACGACGCGTTCGCGAAGCTCCGCCATTTGTTGACGTCGCCTACCATTCTACGCCACTACGACCCTACAGCCCCAACGGAGGTGCACACGGACGCCAGCGGAGTAGGCCTCGGCGCTGTCCTGGCGCAGCGAAAACCCGGATTCCCTGAATATGTCGTAGCATATGCAAGCCGTACGCTCACGAGAGCCGAGAAAAACTACACAGTCACGGAGAAAGAGTGCCTGGCGATCGTCTGGGCTCTTACAAAGTTTCGTCCTTATTTGTATGGTCGCCCATTCGATGTCGTCACCGACCATCATGCACTATGCTGGCTTTCATCATTGAAGGATCCCTCAGGCCGTCTCGCCCGTTGGGCTCTTCGCTTACAAGACTACGACGTCCGCGTGCTGTACCGCAACGGACGCCAGCATGCTGACGCCGACGCCCTCTCGCGCTCCCCTCTGCCTGAAGGTGATGTGCTCTGCTCAGTATCCTCGGCTGCTGTTTCTGCCATTGATGTTGACATCATCGCTACCGAACAGCGAAAGGATAATTGGATCGGGCCGCTCATCGACATGCTCTCTGATACATCCGCAACGCCATCCACGCGTGCATTGCGTCGTCAAGCTCGCCATTTCGCCTTTCGTGACGGCCTCCTACACCGACGCAATTACGACGCCGACGGCCGGCAGTGGTTACTCGTGATACCCCGCAGTCTGCGGTCAGAGATATGTGAATCCTTCCATTCTGATCCGCAATGCGCGCACTCTGGGGTATTCAAAACCTACCATCGCATTCGACAACGCTACTTCTGGCGCGGGATGTACCGCTATGTGCAGCAGTTCGTTCGCTCTTGCCTCACTTGCCAACGCCGTAAACCGTCAGCCCACATGTCGCACGCCAGTCTACAACCGTTACCTTGCCCTGACCGTCCCTTTGGGCGCGTAGGTATCGATTTGTATAGACCACTTCCTCTGACGTCGGCTGGTAACCGCTGGGCCATCGTTGCCGTTGACCATTTAACGTGATACGCCGAAACCGCCGCTCTCCCTGCGGCTGCTGCGCGCGATGTTGCGTCCTTCCTGCTGCATCGATTTATACTGCGCCACGGACCACCCCAAGAGCTTCTCAGCGATCAAGGCCGTGTCTTCTTGTCGGAAGTCGTCGAAGCCATTCTGACGGAGTGCCATTCTGTCCACCGCAAAACTACTGCTTACCACCCACAGACGAATGGCCTCACCGAACGCTTTGACCGAACCCTCGGCGACATGCTTTCTATGTACGTCGCTGCCAACCACACTAATTGGGATAATATACTGCCCTTCGTCACCTACGCCTACAACACCGCCCCTCAGAGCACGACTGGTTTTTCACCTTTCTACTTGCTGTACGGAAGGCACCCGTCGCACACCATGGACACGATACTCCCGTACACGCCGGATCCATCTGAGTGTACACCTATTTCCGAGACAGCCAGGCTTGCTGAAGAGTGTCGCGAGCTTGCCAAGACTTTTACGACGCAAGAGCAAGAGCGGCAGAAGAGTATCCGTGATGGCTGCCACCACTTGTGAGCCCACGTTCCTTCCTGGTGCGCTTGTATGGCTCTCGATGCCGACCTCTGCCGCTGGCCTCTCTTCCAAACTACGTCCCAAATACGAAGGCCCCTACCGTGTCATCGAGCGCACCTCACCTGTCAACTATCTGATCGAACCCGTTGAACAATCTTCGGACATGCGCCGCCGTGGGCGAGACATCGTCAACGTGGAGCGCCCGAAGGCTTATTATGACCCGCTCATAATAACAAGCTGTTAGGTCGCCAGACGGCTCCCTCTTCGACCCCGGGGTAATTGTAGCGAAGCCTCCGAACTATGAAATGGGTCGAACTCTTGAGTTCCTTCTAGTGGGGCTACCCAACAAGGACGCCGCTCGCGCTGAGAGCCCGTGCTTGGCTGTGACTGTCGCCATTGTATATTCTCGCTCGTTGCCGGCTAATAAACGCCTTAACACATTTATTACTTCGCTGAGTGAAAAGCGCGCGCTTTTCGCGATCGGAGGCTGCAATGATTGCAATGACCTTTGTGCGCTTGGTCACTATGGCAGAATTGTTCCACGTAAAGCCCGAGGCCAGCCAAGGCGTACAATCCTCCCCTCCTCGCCTCCGCGAGATAACGGTGCGCAAGGGAGCGTCGCTTGGTAGCAGGGACAGCATACGACGGGGACGCTTATTGCTGTTGTTTTCCCAGGTGTTCGAGGCGTACCGTGGCTGACTATCGGCGTTGATAGCGGAGCGTGCTGCATCCAGCGCCTTGCGGGAGTGCCGCGCTGACCGACCGGCTACTTTTTGCGCCCGGCACCATACCACGTGGCATCGGCCACCCCTGCTGGCCCTTCAAAAAGACAGCGGCAACGCCTCCCTCGATCACTTGGCAGCAGGGACAGCATACGACGGGGACGCTTATTGCTGTTGTTTTCCCAGGTTAGGCATTTGCCCTCCTGTTTTGTATAGTTCATTCGCTATCCTAGCGCTGTCTCTGTTGCCTATTTTTCAAAGTTCGTACTTGTTTTGCCCACTGTTGAATCTGTAATTTGGCCTTTAATCATGGGTACTGAGTTCGCGGACTTCAAACGCGACATTCGGAAAGAAATCGGAGAGTTAAACAAAAGCCTTGGATACATGAACAAAGACTACGAAAATATAAAACAGGAGTGCGCTGAAATTAGAAAGGAAAATGCTGCTCTCAGGGCGTCCCAAGAGGCAATGCAATGTGAGATAGACCGTTTGAGAAAGTTGGTGCACGAAAATTCAACGCGCCTAACTGCTCAGGATCAATTCTCTCGGAACAAAAATATAAAAATTAAAGGGATCCCACGTACCCCTAATGAAAACCTTGTGCAATTGCTTGCCAAAGTTGGTGATGCCTTGGGGGAGCCAATAAGTGAACAAGACATAGAAATATGCCACCGTTTGCCAGCGAGGAGTGCCGCTTCGCAAAGTAACACGGCACCAGACCCAGGTGTTGCAAAGAACAACGAGGTACGCCCTCATGCAAGCGCTACTTCCGATCGGGGTAGCAAAGCAGGCAGTGATGCCCCCCTGAACGAAAGCATCGTGGTTGTTTTCAATCGCCGAGCTAAGAGGGATGTCATCGTTAAGAAAGCAAGGAGAACTCGATTCACAACTGAGGAAATGGGATTCACAACTAAACAGTCTGTTTTCGTAAATGAGCACCTTTGTCCCCAACTGAAAAAAATTGCTGGGTATGACGATTGCTCGAAACGGGAAATGAACTGGCGCTTCGCGTGGGCAAGTGGTGGCAAAATATTTGCGCGTGAAACGGAAACATCTCGTGCAGTTCAAATCACATGTGAAGCCGACTTGCACAAGATGCACGCGGCCATTTCAAGCAGCCGCGGGGCATCTAGCATGCCGTAGGCTTATCTGATTAGAGCTTTTCGTTTTTCCGGCGTGACCTTTTTTTCTTTTTCTTTTTTTCCTGTTGTTAAGATGGCGATATTACCACGTGATGTCAATATACCTTACACTAGTGGATATTGCAGTATCATGCACTTAAATGCTCGTTCAGCTCGCAACAAGCACGATGATATAACTACGTTTCTCGACAAATTCTCGTTTAAATTCGACATCATCATGATTTCTGAAACTTCGTACACGTGCAATGACGAGGTACTATGCTTGCCAACGTATTAATCGTTCTTTCTAAACAGGCGCTCTCGTCGAGGGGGAGGTGTGTTGCAACTAATTGCTGACCATTTAGTTTGCAGCCTTCTCTCAGACTTTTCAGCGATTACACCTGACTATGAGGTATTATCACTAGCATGTCACAAGTATGTATATGTGGTAGTTTATCGTCCACCTGACGGAAAAAACAGAAGCGTTTTTTCAATTTCTTGAACATCTGCTTACGTATGCGTGCACTAACAAGTTGCACATTATCATAGGGGGCGACTGCAACGTAAACCTTTTACAGCAAACTGAAACCTCTGGTAACTTCCAACTACTACTTGATTCCTTTGCGTGTGCTAATATTATAACTGAACCTACACGTGTCACTTCAGATACTGAAAGCCTTATCAACTTACTTATTACAAATGCCATAAGTGATTCAACCGTATTAGGAACTGTTATTGCCGATATTATTGATCACTACCCTATATACATGTTTTAAAATCGCAACGAGTACCTTAATCGTGCAAAAGTATCAACTCCAGAATCATACAAAATACAGGAAATTAGTAACAAAACATTAGACACTTTTAGGCGTGAAATTGCGCAGATTTGTTGGGATCCTGTCTATAAATCAGTTAACGCTAATGAGGCGTATGAAATATTGATGTGCATGTTAAAAAAAACTTACCATAAGTGTTTTAAATATACAACTGTCGAAACCCTAAAGAAAGGTCGGAAACAATGGATGACGCGAGAATGTCTGGAAATGATTAAGAAGAAAAATCTACTGTACGCGAAATTCGTGAAAATAAGACACCTTAACGATCTTTCGGAATTCAAGCGGTATAGAAATTTTGTAACGAAGCACCTGAGAAAAACTAAGGATGCGTACTATGCTCTCTTTAAGAGGGTTAGCACTCGTGGCGACGTGCTTTGGCGAGAAATAAATCAGCTTCTAAATAGAAGTTGCTTTCGAGACAACGCGCTTGAGTTAAACATAGATAACAAGATAGTAAAAGGTCAGGAACTTGCTAATAAATTTAACGTGTACTTCACAACGCTGGTGTCCTCTGGTTCATCAAACCCTTCTCGTGCCTGTAATAATGATTACAGGGACTTTCTAGGTGTGCCAAACATGAGCACTGCATATTTTTCAAACACAACTCCTGAAGAAGTATTGTCTGTATTTATGTCACTAAAAACACTACTGCTCGGGACATAGATGACCTACAATTAAGCCTATTAAAGCAGCACTTGATCTTTCGTTACCTGTTCTTACCCATCTGTTTAATATCTGCCTATCTACGGGAGTTTTCCCAGAAAGAACGACGCATGCGAGAGTTAGTGTCTTATGCAAATCTGGTGACCGAAATATCTTTTCTAATTATCGTCCGATCTCCATACTTCCTGTTATATCTAAAGGGCTAGGGAAAATCATATATCAACGTGTCATGTCTTTTTGTGAAAAGTACTCTATATTATCACCGCATCAATTTGGCTTTCGACGGGGCATGTCCACGGAACTGGCTCTCCTCACACAAAAAGAACTCATACTTA